>OVBI01000052.1:0-203940 GCA_900406495.1 Sisymbrium altissimum | reverse complement strand
TGTTATAAACCAGATTGTTCCAAGACTCAATGCGCCAAAGCAGCCAATCAAAAAGAAGTTCGAAAGTATTAGACAGTCCACGCAAGTCATAAATATCTAAAATCGCCTTAATATTTGTTTCAATATCCCATGATGAAGTAAATCGCCAAGTAAACAGAGAAGAAGGAAAAGTGAACAACAAATAGTTATTTTCCGCCTCTAGCCGACAATGAAGACAAAGATGATCAATTTTCATACCCCGAGTTTTATAAAGAGAACCTGTAGACAACACTAAGGATAACATACGTCAAAGAAAATGCTTACGTTTTGGTGGCAAACCTAGTTTTATTTATTAAAAATTAACAGGAGAATCTATATTTTTAAGTCCATATCCTAAACTTAAAAACACACATTTTGGATTTATTAGACTAAAATGACATTTTTTAGCTTGAAATGTTTCGTCTATTTTTTTCATTTAGGTAATTTTCCAATAAAAAGAAAAAGAACAGAAATTTAAAAGAAAGGGAGATCTACCAGAAAAGTGAGAGAACTCTTGACGTTAAAGTCTTTCAAACGGTCAAACCGGTCTAACAAACCGCGTCAAACCCACGTGCACGTATGAAGTGGACGTAACCACAGACAATCGCCACCTTTCAGAACTGCTTACGTGGCAAAATACTGACTCGTCAGTATCATTGCTCTTACACTGCTCCCAAGACCACCAGAGTATAACCACCACCTCCTCCTCCTCCCATTTTTATTTACCCACATGTGGGTCCTACCTGGCTCTGCTAAACTGCGATGCAGGAGATTTCTTGTGCTTGAATCAATTTCTTTTTTTGGGACTATTTTACCCCTCTTTTACTTTGTTTTCTTCTAGTGTACTAGTCAAGGCTTGGCTTGGTCTCAAAGGCTTTTTTTTTCTCCTTTCTTTTTTTTCATTTTTAGAACTGTTTACGAATCATGTCTGCGTTTTTTGTCCCTCGAATATAACTAAAGTCGGTTTGACTAAACTGGTATTTTTTTTACTAGTGAGTTCAGTTATGGTTAGGATTGCTTTTAAGACAATAATCCTCGTTTAATCCTGAACCTATAGCCTACACTTGTCCTGTGTCCAATTAAAAAATGATGGAATACAGCAAAAGGCCTCTTGGTAGATTCTGCCAAACTGCATTAAAGTGTTGTTATTGTTTATCTATTTAACCCCAGTTGCTTCCTGTCGTTGTTACCTTAAAAGTTGAAACTTACCACAAAATAGGAATGGATACAAATTTCGAAACACCAAAGTTTAAAATCCTAACCGAATTATAAAACAATTTAATCAATATAACTTCTTTTTTTATATAAGGAGCTATCCAAATAACATTAACCAAATTGATCGTATTATCAAATTCATTCAAAAATTAAATATGTAAAATATATGAAACATGTATACTGATGAATAATTAATTAATTAATTTGTATTTCTATTATATTTTGTCTTAAATTAAACCAAACAGAGATTCAATCCAATATAAATGTTATGTAATAAATTTTTAAAAATCTAAAATTCGAATAACATAAATTTAATTAGATCGAATAATTTCATTTATATTTTAAAATATCGGTTTTTATTATATTCATATTTTTCATATATTTGGAGATCAGTTGCATGTTTCGAAAATTAATATCATTTAGTTATAAATTTTTTAAAATATGGTAAATGGACTGAATTGACATTTGGTATTTTTTTATTTGATGACTTTTTATTAAAATTATATTTTATATGTTTAATATAAATATTTATACTAAATGATCTATCAATTGCTAGTGGATTAGACAGTGATATAAACATTAAAAAAATCTAAAAATAATATTAAAATATGGTTTTGATACCATATATATATAATTTTAAGTCATAAAATGTTTTACATATCATATTTTTAATGATTAAGTAAAAGAAAATACGGTCAAAACTTTTTTTATGGTTATGCTGAATTTTTTATATCATCATTATTATAAATTTAAGTTTTAATCACTATTTTTATCAAATAAATCCATTATTATATTGTTAATTATATTAGTTATTAGAGCAGAATTATTAGAGACTTTAAAAAGAGTTTCTAAAAAAATAAAAAATATAAATTATTATTGTTTTGTAGAGACTATAGTTAAAAATTTTCTAATAATAATGCTCTTAAGTCACTACGAAATCAGAAAGGAGAAAAGGACTCAGCGTGGGTGGGTCCTACAACTGAAATAAACTGGTCCAAACCGGAGATTAGCGTACCAGAGCATTTTTTCAGTAACAATTTTCTTGATAAAGCTCCCCTAATCTTATCTTATTATACTATAAACCAGCATTTTACTTTTCCCATTAAATAATATACCGTGTGCCTCACGCTTTCCTTTTTCCCCCTTACTCCACACTATAATGACGAAAGTACCCATCAGTTCTTCACTCCTTTTTTTTCGTCAATCTTCTCTTATTTTGGATTTTTACCGATATTTTTCTTCTCCGAATTTCTGAATTATAAGAAGTCCTAACAATTTGTTAATGGTGGGGTTTGTCTAAACTTAATACCATCTATCCTCAAACTAAAATCAAACGGATATAATTAACAAAAAAAATAAAAAGAAAGAAATCAGCTGAGCTTAAATATCAATCTTAGAATATTGACATGAATATTTTCATTTTAAATGTCCATTAAATCTTTGATCAAGGACTTAGAAACCTTGACATGTTGAGCATTGCAATGTAATTTGACATTAAGTATATATGATACATCAATTATTTTAAACCTAGTGCGCATGAGTCAATAGAAAACATTAATTCATTTAACATAATATAGTTGGAAATTTGTAGAGTAGTATTAGGGAGAAGATATAATTAAGAAAAGGACCCACACATCCAAGCACCGTCACTTAGATACGCGAATAAACTGCTTTCAATTTAGGTGTGTGATTGCATATTAAATGTTAACAATTTATTATATAACAAAAAAGTATGAAATCAGTTGATCAAACTTGTTTAGAAAGACGGAGAAAAAGAGAAACTAATTTATGAACAAGATTACATTAATATATGTCGAAAAATAATAGAGGGAAAAATATACTTGTAATTCAACCAGTAGTAGTAAGTTGCTAACAACTAACATAGCAAAATAAACATACTGACAACTGTTAAAATATAATTACCAATAAATTTTAAATAAAAAAATTTTAGTCCAATTGTTTAAAAAATTATATTGCTAATATAAATGATAAAATGTAATGCTAAAACTATGTGCTATAAGAAGCAACAATGTTTTAGAAACCTAAATTGTGTAATTATCTATTATTAAGAATACCAAATATTTACTGTGATGTGACCTATTATAACAGAAAAAAATCCAGTATATTTTAAAGAATAAAATTTACTAATTCATTAAATTTGATAGAAGTTTGATAAAATATATGAGGTTAGGAAAGATAAAAAAGAGAATTAGAGCGGGGCCCACAAGGTTCGGATCTGACGGGTGAGATGAAACCACGACAATGAAGATGAAATCACGCGTAAACGAGTTAGTAGGGGTAAGATAGTCATTGCGAACGGACCGGCAGAATTTATTAATCCGTACACGAGGGGGCAAAGACTCATAACGCAACACTGTTGTAATATTTATTTAAATCCAATTTTTATTGTTATTTTTTTCCTTCTTCTCGTTTTCACATTGAAACACATTAACATTGGGAGAAAAACAAAAAAAAGGGCAAAAACCAAAAAGGAAGATCCGAAAAATTTCCCCCGAAAATCTCAGATTCTGGGAAAAGAAAAGGAAATCGCCAAGGAGAGAATAAGGAAAAATTTCATTCGCAATTGGAATATTTGGGCAAAGATTTTTCTTTTTTGGATTTGTTCAAACGATAAATCTATCTTTGGGACNTTTTGGGACAAAAAAAAAAAAAAAAAAAAGTTAAAAACTAAAAAAGATCGTTTTTCAGTTTTTAACATTTTTTTTCTTCTTCTTCTTCTTCGTTTTTTTTTTATCTTTCATCAGAAAAAAGGAACAAATCTATTTCCTTTATTTAATAAACACAGATTTTTTCCTCTTTGTTGTTGTTGATATCATTGTGATCATCCATCCTCTCTTCTTTACACACTCCCAAAAAAGGATTCGTCTTTGATCTTTTCCTCCAAAGACGCACACCAGTTTCTTTCTTTTTTGGCTGTGACTCTGTTTGTGTGTATAACGAGCCATGACGGAAACTCAACAGGTTCAGAACTCTACTGGTTCGGTTCGATCTTCCGAGAAAATCGAAGGTAGTTACTTTTTTTTTTGTCTTTTCATCAGGATCCATAAAAACGGTTTCTTTTTCGTAATGCCTTTGAAGATCATATTATGTTTTTTTTTTTTTTGATCCTTCAAAGTGTCAATGTGATTTCTTTTTTTTGTTTGGGATTNGGTTTTTTTTTTTTTTTTTTTTAAAGACGTCGAAAAGTTCGGAGGTTAATAACGAATTTGTCTTTTTTGGAGTTATCTCGTTGGATCATTGATTCTGAATACTTCTTCTAAATTTATGCAAGTTTTTAAGATATGTCGTGGGAGATTGTTCTTCTGTTTTAAAGTTTTAGATTCTGATTGGTCTTTTAAACGTTTGACATGGTCTCTATTAGTTCTTTTCGTTTCAGTTTTGTTTTTTCTTCTTTCCCTTTAATGTTTTAGTTATTTTGATGCTCTATGTCTCGTTTCTCTCTCGGTGTTTGTAGATACCTTTAGGAAGATGAAAGTTAATGAAGAGAATATGGAGCAATCGAGTCCATATCCTGATCGTCCCGGTGAGCGAGATTGCCAGTTCTTTCTCAGAACTGGCCAGTGTGGCTATGGAAACAGCTGTCGATACAATCATCCTCTTTCTCATCTTCCACCACAGGTGAGATACTTACAAGTGTCTTTGGCTTTCTCTTCTTGCGCATTTTCTGTTACTTTTGTAGCTTTCCGTTTGTAAATTTTTTTTTTTTTTTTGCAGGGTGTCTTTTATCACAGAGACGAACTGCCTGAGAGGATTGGTCAGCCAGACTGTGAGGTGCACTACTTAACATTTTTACTTATCATTCTGTTTATCTGAAAAGTTTGCGTAGCTGTTTCGGTGTCTGACTAAATGCATCAAGTTTCCTACGTCTAGTATTAGCAATAGTTCTTAAACTTGTTCTTGAGTCTTTACATATTAAGTAGGTAGTGGATGCTCTATATTTTTTCACTTTTTCTCTGACGATGTTTAACGAACACATGCCTCTTCTATATGCAATTTTATCCGCAGTATTATCTGAAGACAGGAGCCTGTAAGTATGGCGCAACATGTAAATACCACCACCCAAAAGACAGGAATGGTGCTGGACCCGTGCTGTTCAATGTTCTCGGCTATCCTATGCGACAGGTGAGATTAATTTGTCTGGTTACTATTACCTATATTTTATCACCAACTGCATTATTGTTTAGAGAAAAATTTATGTTTTCTTGTCTCTATAGGGTGAGAAGTCATGCCCATACTACATGCAGACAGGAATGTGTAGATTTGGGGTTGCCTGCAAATTCCATCATCCTCATCCTCAGCCTCATAATGGCCAGGCTACTACATATGGAATGTCCAGCTTTCCTTCTGTTGGTTTTCCTTATGCCGGTGGCTTGACGATGATGTCTTTGCCTCCTGCAACATATGGAGTTATGGCACCTCCTCCAACATATGGAGCTATGCCACGTCCTCAAGTTCCTCACCCTCAGGCCTATATGCCCTTCATGGTTTCACCTCCTCAAGGCTGGCCGACTTACATGGTAAGTCTTAAATATTGCTCGTGGCTCAAGTAGAGGTTTTTCTTCTATCTGTATGAAGACACAATAAAAACATTGAGATTCTACTTAATAAAAAGAGTGCAATGCTCTGCTACGGCTCTAGCACTTCCCTTTATAGAGACCAATTTAGCAAAAGAATGTCTTAATCTGAAAGATATCGTTTTTTCTTTTTCCGTGGTGCAGCCTGGGTCTAACCCCATTTATAATGTGAACGCTCAACCTGACTCCAGTTCGAGTGCATCGGTGCCTGTGGCAGTGACATCGCATCATCACAATTTTTCTGAAAAAGCTGAATGTAGGTTTTTTATGAACACCGGAGCCTGTAAATATGGAGATGATTGCAAATACAGTCATCCGAAAGAAAGGATGTTACCATCACCACCAAATCTCTTAAACCCTATTGTTCTTCCAGTTAGACCAGTAAGTTCTCTTGTCTTTCTTTGTTTTCCTTGTTTAGCATCAATGGAGCTTCTGGTGACACCAAATACTCTGCTTTTGCTGTGTTCAGGGACAACCAGCATGTGGCAACTTCAAGGCCTACGGATTCTGCAAGTATGGAGCAAACTGCAAATTTGACCACCCAATGCCACTAAACCCTTACGACAATACAGGCTTGACCATGCCTTCTCTGCCTACTGCTCATGCTTCACCTGTTGCAACTCATCTGAAGAACTCACCACCGCCAAGCCGCTCTGATTTAACTGCTCTCTCCAATGGTAATAAACCTGCTGCAGAGAATCAGACCTTACAGACTGAGAAACAAGACGATAGGTCGGACAAGTCTGAAGTGGAGCAGGACCCATCACAACAAAGCCGCTCTGACTCAACCGCCTTGTCCAATGGTAAACCTGATGCAGAGAGTCCAAGTTCAGAGAGTAAGAAACAGGACGATAGTCCTTCACAAGCGGACAACTCAGGAAAGCAGGACGCATCCGATAATGCTTCATGATCACAGAATCAATACCATCGTCACAATCATGGTTTCTAACAATCTCAATGATCTCTCTGCCCATTTTGTTAATTTTTTGGAAGGAGGGCGTGGAAATGTTCTATCTTTTTGTTCTCTTTTCATTTTCTTTTGGGGGTTTCGAAGACAGCCATGGCTAAAACAAAATAGGAAAATGAACAGTGTTTTTGAATTGGTTAATAAAACAAAATTTGACATCAGTTTAGCAATTTTCAGATGCTCAACCAATCAGATTCATTGTTATTCTTTTTTTTCTTATCTAATTTATCTACCAAACTATATAATGCGAAGCTTTTAAGATGAAGCAAAGTTGAATTATTGTTTTGTTTATACTTTTTACATACACCGGTGAAAAGTTGTCTGATCAGGGACTGAAAAGGCCATTTGTTTCGTGGAGGTTATTGGTTTATCTATTTTAATGAATTTAAAAGTTTGAATAAAATCTAGTATTATTGGTTTTATAATTTTATAATCTATGTTAAAATCATGTGTTATTGGTTTTATGATTTATAAATCTTAATTAAAATCATGTGTTATTCAATTATACGGATTTATTTATAGATTTGATTTTATAATGAATTTGAGTGGATTTGAGTGGATTTATTTGTTAAAAATACAAAGATTAAAATCCGAAGGAAACCCTCAGATTTGTACATATTTATTATTAGATTTGGAAATTAGAATATTTTACCTAAATTTATAAATACCATACAGATTTATAAATCAATAAATGAATAACACCCCAAATCTAACAAAAATGGAATCCCACTCTCTCAGACAGAGGTTTTGCCCAGAACGAGAAAAGACGGCTATCTTTCGCTGATGTGTCACGATATAATTGGTTAACCTACGTAACTCCACGGAGTCTGTGTTTTTAATTCTGCTGCTTCGCAGGATCGCGAGGAAAGGGATACAATATTGAGAGAGAAAGTGAGAGAGATAGAGAAAAAGGGAGAAGAAACAATGTACAACAAATCACCAATAACGTTGTTCGTCACGCTTCTGTGTCTGTTATTTGGATTCTTCAATCTCAGCAATGCTCTTTACGGATCTTCATCTCCTGTGGTTCAGCTTACTGCTTCTAACTTCAAGTCCAAGGTATGCCGCTCATCGATCTCTGATCTCCTACTTCTTAACATCGTTTGAAGATTGATCTATAAGCTTGTAGAGATGAGAGAGTATGAGCTGGGTGTATAAATCCGGTTTAGTTTATTGTGATTTATTGCTTGTGTGATGAGGATTGATGTGTTGTTAACGTGTTGCTTGGTGCAGGTTCTTAATTCAAACGGAGTCGTTTTGGTAGAGTTCTTTGCACCATGGTGTGGTCATTGTAAAGCTCTCACACCAACATGGGAGAAAGTGGCTGGGATTTTGAAAGGTGTTGCTACCGTGGCAGCCATTGATGCAGACGCTCACCAGTCTGCCGCTCAGGTTTGTGGATGTTGTTTTGAGTCATTTGAGATAGTGATATAGTCCCAAAGCTTCGAGCTTTCCATGAGAAATGTCGCTTGGGAAGTTTTCAGTCGTTACAAATGTACTCTCTTTTGTCCAGGATTATGGTATTAAGGGCTTCCCAACCATCAAGGTCTTTGTTCCTGGAAAGCCTCCAGTTGATTACCAAGGACAAAGAGATGCTAAATCCATTGCTAATTTTGCTTACAAGCAGGTTTGTTACATGCTCCTTTGTTAATACTTAATTACAATATTTCTCTATTATCAAGAAACTCTTATCCTACGACAAATAAGATTTGAACTCTACCATGGTATTTTCTTTTGAAGTACTGCAAGCTATGTAGTTGAATCGGACTGACTGTCCGTAAAAAGAAAGTATAACACTGATCTGATTATTTGTCTTTCTCCTTTTTGATCTTTAAAAAGTAAAATTTCAAGATACAAAAGGGCTGCAGGGATGATAGAAATGGGGTCAGCATCTTATAAGAACAGAATATTTTCACGTATGCCATGGTTTTGTAGCTATTTTAGTCAATATAAATTGAAGAACCATAAGTGGCCATTATGTCATTTTAATTTGCATTGAACGTATAACATTTGTCTACCTAACTCGTGTTCCTGCACTCAGATCAGCTGATTGCTGTTAATTTTTTTCCCAGATTAAGGCTCTTCTGAGTGACCGTTTGGAAGGAAAGAGTAAACCAAGTGGAGGAGGATCTAATGAAAAGAAATCTGAGCCTAGTGCATCTGTGGAACTGAACTCTAGCAATTTTGATGAGTTAGTCATCAAAAGCAATGACCTCTGGATTGTTGAGTTTTTCGCACCTTGGTAAGTTGTGATCACTGACCCAATTGACTGTTCATGCCTTAAAACTTCATTGGTGCAACTGAAGGTGTATAACATCTATTTTTTTTTTCCTTTCTTCCAAAAGGTGTGGACACTGCAAAAAGCTTGCCCCAGAGTGGAAAAAGGCTGCAAAAAACTTGAAGGGGAAAGTGAAACTAGGTCATGTCAATTGCGATGTTGAGCAGGTAATTACCAGAAATGTTAACATTCTTATATCTTTGGCTTTCAGATTTAATTTCCATGGAGTCTTTCCCGTCTCAGCATTCTATTGGTTCCTTGTGAATTTTACCTGTGCCTAGTCCTTTCCCATTTCCTTTGGAGCATCTATCCTGAATTAGCTGTCACAATGTCTTTTTCTTGTATCAAAACCCCTGTATTCATTTTGTCCCGTGATGAGTTCTGACCAAGATTGTTATACGTTGCAGTCGATTATGAGCAGATTCAAAGTGCAAGGATTCCCTACAATTATGGTATTTGGTGTAGACAAAAGCAGCCCATATGCTTATGATGGTGCTAGATCTGCGTCAGCTATAGAATCTTTTGCTACAGAGCTTGTGGAATCTAGTGCTGGGCCTGTTGAAGTAACTGAACTAACTGGACCGGTATCGATTTTATACCACTTGCTTCTCTTTTACATGGTACTCTGCTCCAAATCAAGACACTGACATTTGTTCTATGGTGATTGTATAGGATGTCATGGAAAAGAAGTGTGGTTCTGCTGCTATTTGCTTTCTCTCTTTCCTACCTGACATTCTCGACTCCAAAGCTGAAGGAAGGAACAAGTATCTTGAGATGTTGTTATCCGTTGCTGAGAAGTTTAAGAGACATCCTTACAGGTATGCTAAGAAATATTGTTTTCTCGCTGCTGCATAATGGTCCTGTTTTAGAGCCTCCTCAGTGTGAATGTATTATTGTTTTTAGTGTGCTATGGAACCTAAAATAAGCAAAGTTTACCTGAAAGTTGCGTCAAAGATTTGAGGTTTAGGGTTCTCATAGAAGTGTTAGGACTTGCTTTGAGAATATCTGGACAAGGGTCCTTTTTTTTTCATGCACATATCAGGAAAGAATCCTTCGTTAAGTTAGAATGAGAATCTCATGTAAAATCTGCAGTTTTGTGTGGGTAGCGGCTGTAACGCAGCCGGATTTGGAGAAGAGAGTTAGCGTGGGAGGATACGGTTATCCAGCAATGGTAGCCATGAACGTGAAGAAAGGAGTATATGCTCCTCTTAAAAGCGCATTTGAGCTTCCACACCTCTTGTAAGTTTGGTTGAATTAGAGATCACAATGGTTCAGAATTCAGTTGAGTTGATTTCTCCACTTTTATAACACCTAATCTTTGTTGGTGTTACATCAGAGAATTTGTGAAGGATGCTGGGGCCGGTGGAAAAGGAAACTTGCCTATGAATGGAACACCGGAGATCGTTGAGACAAAAGCGTGGGACGGTAAAGACGGTGAAGTGATTGAGGAAGATGAATTCTCACTTGAAGAACTCATGGGAGGTGATGATGATGTTAATGTTAGTACCAAGGATGAGCTGTGAAGAATACAAGGTGTGACCTGATTTTGCTACGTTTGGAACTGAGCCTTTGAATGTTTCTCACTCTTTTATATTGCGAAAAAGAAAGTAAGATAAGAGCATTTCAAGAGTCAGGAACCATCCATATGTAGAACTTCCAAACATGTCAGGATTTTGGATTTAGATATAGACACATACTCAGAGAATCTTTGGTGGGAGTGACATTGATTAGAGTACATCAGTCTTAACTTTGTCTTCCTAATAAAGTATACCAACTCTTCAAATAGTTTCATTTCAGTTTAAAAACTAGACGTCAGGAATCGAAACTGTAACCAGGTGAAATATAAACTAAACAAAAATTCATATATGAAATTGATTTTTACAACTTAAAACCGATATAGTAATGTACTCAAAACCGAACACGACAGTTATGCCTTCAAAACCGAACTCGAAGGCTTGTGTTCTGACGATGTCAAAGCCGAAGTAACGAGATTGATAAAACCTAGTTCTGTTTCCTTCTACTCGTTTCAGTAAATTGGAACCGGAATCGATTGTTTCGGTGTTTAGATAGCGCCACCGCCCATGAGTAGTGACGTATCTGTTTCTAAAGGGAACTCCTCGTGAAGTGACTTTCGATGGAGAAATTGTTAAAAGCATTACCGTCTTGTTAGAGATGAAGTGGTCGATGATTCAAGGGAGGCATACTTACATGAAGGAGCAGACTTGAGGCCAAGTATCTTTCATTCTACAACATCTATGCACTGCTTTAGATGATCGCCTTGAGTCATGTACACGGAGGCTTGCACCTTGTTTCTTTCCTCTGGTTATGCAGCCATATCGTGCTCGTAAACTATACAAAAATATTGTAGTGAGAGTAGCCTCTGATTTGCCTCCAGTTAACCTTCCTTCTTCAGCCCATGTTATCTCGCGGTCAGTTTTTGCCAAGAATCAGTGCTCCAAAACTATTATCAATAAGGGTGGCATGTCTGGGAGGAAAAATTTGAGTACTATCGAGAAAGTGTGCTCCTCTGAGAAACTCAGACCTTGAAATTCTTCCTTTATTGTTCCAGACCCCTGAGCATGGACAGATAACTACATTTAACACAGGGGTTCTTGTTCCTCCAGTTTCTTTTCTGACAATTGATCTCAGCTGCTGAGTCTTTTTAACAACAGTCCAAGGCAAGTCAATCACTCAGAAGCATTTGAGGATAGCTGCTTTCATCATCTTCTCTGAAGAAGCTGAGTATGAGGAGATTAGTTATCTTATCAGTAGACGTGAGAACTTAGACACAGGCATTGGCAAGAAAGTTAAAGTTATGCCACTATGTTGAGATTGAGTGTGAAGAGATGGCTGATTCTCAAGGAGGGTGGCTCAGAACTTGAGGATACTCCCGGTGCTGTTGACAGGACTAGTAATCATGTTTCTGGTCGTAATGATGGCTCTCAGGTGTCTCAATCAACTGCAACTAGTAGATGCATTGATGAAATGGCTGAGAAAAAATGCAAGATAATGATAATGGAAGCTCTATCGTACAAAAGACAGCTAGCAACTACAACGACATGGAACAATATGGTGTAAGTAGATCGCCCAAACAAATTACAAATGGTTTTGGTTAGTTTTTTAGTTTCTATGAAAACTGCAGAAGTATAAGAGCTCGTTTTGAAAACCAACAAAAACCGAAATCAAACTTTAACTCGATTATCTACCAAAACCAAAAGTAACACAAGTGATTTCAAACAAAAAAAAAAGAGTTCGTTTTTCCAACACAGAACACTCTTCATTACTTCCCCAAAAAGTTAGCTTCGAAGTTGAGCCTTTTTTTTCCCTTTATGTCTTATGACCGAATGTGAAATCATGTACAACAAATCCTGGGACACGCTTTTAAACCTAAAGCTTAAACTCATCAGCTAAACTCTCTTACATATACTATATTCTTACACAAAAGTGTTGATGATCAAAAGCTCATTTGCTTCTTCTCAGGTCTATAAGTGGTTTTTTAGTTTTATCATTCCTGCTACTGGCTAACGTCTTCTATCCTCCATAAACATTCTTTTCTCAATGGCGAATCTGTAAATATAGCTTTGATGAAATCTTGTACCTGCAACACGTATCGTTATAAAAGCTTCAGAGTCTCTAATCTCTTCATGAGGTAAAACAATTTTAACAAGAATGCACCTCTGTTCTTGAAAAATTGCAACTGAACAATTCGCCACTTTCCCAAGCTGAAGTTATAGACTTAAGAGGCATATCCAATAGTTCTGTAAATGAGGAACAGACAAAAAAAAAGCCATCATAGAACGAAAAAATCACTGAGCCGCCAAATCCAAGGTTAGCGTTAATCTGAGGGAAAAAATAAATAAATATACAGCAAAGACATGCCTGCTAGTTTTCGGGTTTTGCGTAAAGATGGTATGAGATCATCAAGAGGACGAGAAGTGTCGTCTGCAGATTTCAAGGAACGGAGTAAAGAAGATAGATTCTCCAACATGAGATGAATCAGTCTTTGTAGCTGAGAATAAGCAAAACCGTCTTTAATAGCCAATTCTAAAGTACCATTACACAAGGGTCTAGCAAAGAGAAACAGTTACCTGAAAAGTTTCATCAGCAGCCATGTCGTCCAGAAGAAGAATGTCTCTGGTTATTCTGCGAAAGACTGACTCCAAAACTACGCACATGCTTTGTTTGTAAGTTTTGGGCCGTAAGATCGGCTCCCATATCAGATGCACTTTCTCTAGACTAAAGACAACCTATAAAACAATTGTATTCGGCTGATAAAACTGACACTTAATAGGAGGAAATAAGTTAAAAGAACACAGAATTTGAAGACTGAGGAATTACCTGCTCAATGCTAAATTTAGCAGATTCAAATTGCTTTATTTGATGAGTATCTTGAAATCCATCTGCACTGTCTATAGCCTGATGGTAAATGCAAAATGTTAGATAAAGAATGAATGCTCTTAAAACTTCACAGAACACTACTTTTCCATAGAAATTCACCTCCTGCAAACTCGAAATTACTAGCTGCACTTGTCTTTGTAAAACTTCTTCTGCCATCAATTTAAATCTTGGGGCTACGTCAGCAAATACTGCATATTCCTTGATGGAGCTAGGGAAGCTAGCACGATACTGTCAACAAAAATGATGGCATAGTCAGAGAAGAAGGGGAGAGAAATTATAAATTTCGCCCATTGATGAAGAGAGAGCTGTTTTAAGAAGAGGCGTCAGTTTCTCAATCAAAGAGAGAAAGTTCAAAACAGCGGTTTATTTTGCATAAAACACATATCTGTCTATACCTCAAAAGCAAGTCCAAGTATCTCTTCGAACAAATATAGACAATCGTTGTGCAGAAGAACAGCAGCCTGATTGATGCCATTGAGTTGTTTCTCTAACTTCACATTTCGAGAGAGCAAGGAAGAAAAAAGATAAGACTTCGCGCATATTTATGAAAGATTTTCATGTGATGATAATCACCATACTGATTCAACTATCTTCTTTGAAACTTTTCTTTCACTGACCTTGACGGGAACAACAGCTTCATATAGAAGTATAGAATCTCGAGCAGCGTGATAGAACTCTGAAGCAACCCTTGCAGACGACACACACACATCCTGCAGGAAAAATGAGTTTATCATCCCAACCATGTCTGAACAAAATGCTGATATTGAAGTCCGAAAGAAATACCTCGAGAGTCTTATGCACCAAATGCACAAGTTGAGAAGCAGCTTCGGACACCACACACATTTCAGATGAAAAAAGTAAGCGAACGATGTGCTTTGACGAATTCGCATCTAAAGATTCGGCACCATTAGACTTAAAACTGGTATTCCTCATAGCAATTCCCTGAAAAGGATTTCACAACCATGATCTATACATGAGAAGGTTGATGCAGTAGAAATTGATGATAATCAAAGCTCACCTGAGGAACCGTAAAGTTACACTGCAACAGCAAATTTCTTGCTTTTGCTAGAATTTCTATCTTCTTTCTAGATGCAAAATGAACCTCAACATTGTCAGCATATTTGCTGAGCCTTCCCTCCTCATCAGATGGTGGAACGAAACTCAATTCCTTTAGAGCTGTTTCAAATTGAGAGGTCCGCTCAATAACTTTCTGAAAGTCGGCAAGTTTTGAAGCATCTTCTGGGACAACCTGACTCCAAAGGAAACAACAAGCTTTTAACAACCTACAGTTGAAGTTTAAAGGAGAAGAGTGTTCTTCTCTCTACCAATAGAGTTATATAAATGAACCTTTGACAGAAATTTAGAAATAATTAGCTCTGATATCCTCGGCCATGTCAATCTCCCGAAAGAATGGATCCATGTAACGTTTCCAAAGCACAAGGAGCTGCAAATGAATTTAACAACCTTAAGAATTCCAGAATATATTGCATCTCCATCTACATCTTCAGTCTGCATTCATGAAAGTAAGCATTTGGAGGATTAGAAGCCAAAGGACCAACGCAGAAAATACGAGAAGCACATAACTTATAAGCTAGAGAAAAAGAAACAATTCACGAGATCGATAATGAGCAGATCTCATCTGTACCATAGAAATAGCTACCTTATGATCTGAGGATTGTTCTAGCTTTAACGTCGCTTCAATGATTTCCCCTGAGGTTTTACTTGAATCTTCTACAGCGTTAAAGGTAGATGCATGAGTTACAGCCGGAGTAATGACATGCTTGAAGATTGAGTCAGCTGCTTTCGCAAACCCATAGTCTAACATTCCAATCACCTAGAAAAATCCACAAGAATCAAAACTCAAATTACAAAAAATAAGTACTGAAATTGCAATGATATAAAAGTCGAATCACATTCATACCTCCATTGCCTCAAGAACAGTACTAAGAGCGATTCCAGTAGTCTCACCAACGCTTAGCTGATAACTAATCCTGAGCTTACGCGAGTCCAGCTCGAAACGCACTGCACTTTCCATAAACTTTGCAAGTACCTCTTGAATCTACAAAAACAGACACAGTTCTTCTAAACCCTCAGACTCTTTAGTAAGCAAGATAAAAAGACCTAAGAGTAACAGAACTTCCTCCTAAGAAACAAACTCCGTGAAGTCAGAAAACACAAAAATGAAAACTTTATGATACCATTGGCTCACCTCGTCAAAGCAATCAGACCATTCTCTCCTAAGCAAAACGTAGGCAACAGGTTCTCCTTCTTCCTCTTCACCAATCCTCAACACGACTTTCAGTTCTCTGATTCTCTCAGCAGCGAATCCAAAGCGTCCACCTTTAAGAGCCTCCTTCGTTTCCTGCAACGCCTCACAGATTCCCACGATGGCACTCACTAAATCAAGCGACTCTCTCTTCAAATTCACTTCTTTCGTCTTCTCGGTGATCTCATCAACTACTTTACGGACCTCGACATCAATCGGACGGTCGGAGATCAATTGCAGGACATCGGAGACGTCGTCGGAGATCAGACGAGTCCTGGAGACGGCGTCTTGGCAGGTTGAGAAAAGGTCGGAGAATTCAGAGTGATGTGCGACGAGGTAAGACTGAACTTTGGACTTGATCCGCAGGGAATGAGACTCCAAACGGTTTATGAGGAGACGGAGATCCGGCGCCGATAACGGAGTCGTCGGATCGTTGAGATCGTGTCCGGCGAGAAGGTCTCGGACATTGATCGATTCAAACAACGCGTCGATCTCCGGCATGACGGATGGACGGTCGTCGTCGTTGACGTCGGAGGAGGAGGAGATGTTTTCCGATCAGAGAGAAATTCGCGGTGAAAGAAAGATAAAGCGCGGTGAAACTGGACCTTTATTGGACTCAACGAGCTTCTTTTGATTTTACTATTGGGCTTATCATATAGAATGTTAGGCCCAATTATGCATCCTTATATTAAGCCCAAATAAGGTCCATTATGGAGTTGTAACGTCTATACGCTTCATGCATAAAGGGATTAGCCAAAAATAAATGATGACTTTAGTGTAGATGGAAGATAACATTTGACGACGACTTAATTGCACACATTGAATATCCACAGCCAAATACTTGAACAAATTCATTTTCTAAATAAGTGATTATTTTGGAAGAGAATTTAAGTTTAAAAATACTGCAACAGTTAGTTAGCCTTAAGACCAGCGCAAAGGAAAAAACTCTTTATACCTTTTATAGTAAACTCCATTTCTTATATAAGCATAAGTATAAGAGAAAAACATAACAAAAGAACACAGTAAGAAGAACCATATAGCTTTTAAAGCAGCAGTTCGGTTAATCTATTGTAATTTGTTTTAGACAAGAGAGAGTGAGAGAGAAAGTGTTTGATCCATGGCTGCGTCCAGGGACTTTATCATCTGTTGCCTCTTAACACTTCTCTTGTGCACTTCTTTCATGAGAGTCGAGTCTGGTGCTGCGGACGTCAGCAGAGGAGGATGTGGCGGCGGCGATGGCAGTCTCCGGGATGATAATGAGCGGTGTGTTGAGGAGGTTAAAGATGACGACGACGATGACGTGGATGATGTTTACAAAGTGATTAACAAGATGAGGATATATGCTTGATCATGGTTCATCATTTCCTTAATTAATTATATATAGGGCTATATATTCTTACATTTTGTTCGGTTCAAAGTTATTTTATCAAGTCTGTTTTCTCGTTTTTTTTTTCTCTGGGGTCGATTTTATGTTTTTGTCTTGATTCAAATTTATCTTTCTTTTCCACCTTAATGAGAGAAATTGTGCTGAAGAAGGTAAGCTGTTTGTCGAGGGACCAGACCACTAAAGTTATTTTGTTTGGCCCTCATTTTATCTCACATAGAGAAAGACAGGGTTGAACCGTGCTCGAAAGATTATCAAAGGCAATACCACTTAACTAATACTACCCAAGTCATATTTGGTAAATGATATGTCACCAAATTGACGAAATATATGTTGGTCTTGGCATCACCAAATTGCTATTTTGTAAGTGACTAAGTGAGTAGATTCAGTAAAATCACTTAATTATACAACATGCTCATAGCAGAACAAAAGGCCGTTACTTAGACGGCGTGGGCGTACAATGCTTCACATTCATGAACCACACATCGTTATTTATTGACTATCGAATTGATATGTGATCCCACGTATTTTTTTGGGTTTATTGGGAGATCGATGAGACCAATCAAATTCAACAGGGTCATTCACTATGGTGAACAAATCGTGAATTTTATAACGTGTTTTGTATTGAGATATACTTCCACCATTTGTGTATAGCTAGAAAGCTAGACTCACAGGTATATATTGTGATACTAGGAATAAGCAATTTTAGGCGTATAATATAAATTACATGTCAATAGCTCATAAATAAACATATCTTAAAGCTTTTATACCTTTGACCGAAAACAAGCTTTATGCAACTAAATAATCATTTATATGAAGTTTTTTTTTCCTCACTTGGGACAATTCTTTAACTATCATAAACAAAAAAAAAAGGAATTGATCTTTGATCTAGGCTGAAGAAGAGGAATTTTGCATTGCTTCTCTCTACGCATATATCTCGCCAACTGGAAAATTGACCGCCATTAATATTGTTCGATTCTCGATAGCGTGGGAATAAATAGTGATTGTGGAAGTAAACATCAAAATTAGAAATATATTCAATTATTCATAGAACGTACATATGCCAAAGGAATATATATTCTTAAAGGCCATCAAATTCTCGGACCGTAAAGTTTTTAAAAAAAAAAAAAAAAAAAAATTCTCGGACCGTACAATACTACACACAATTCACCTTACGTCCAAACAGGTTTGGTGCTATTTAATTTGGACTTGACCGAAATTTTGGGGAGAAAAAACCATGGCCTAAATCGAATCCCAAACAGCTCAGACGTAAATCTTTTTCCAACCATGGATAAAAATACAATTTGAAGTTCTGAACAAACAAAATGAAAAGTTTTTTTGGTAATCGAAATTCTGAAAACTGTAATCCGAACTGCCAGATCTAGGATCTGATTGATTACACAAAGGTATATATATATATGTAGATTACTTGTTGTAGAAATTAGCCATGTTGATAATTTATAATTATGATTTTTTTTTTAAATATAGGAAAACCTATAACAGGTAAAGACATAAATCATTAATTTAAACAAACGAAGAAAAAAAACACTACAAACAAAGATAACATGGATACAAAAATGAGTTTTCTTATGAGACCTCGTACGTTCTTTAGAGCATAATTGCTAAAAAAAAAAAAAATCCTGTAATTTAGTTTTATTTTTTTTTTCTGGCTGAAAATAATCCATAACGGGTTCGATTTGGACCTATATTGAAACCAATTCGTCTAGGAATTTGCCTATATATAGTAGAGTCATACATACCACTTCCTTCACACTGCAATACAAACTATAGCTCAACAAATTAATTAAGAAAAAAACACACAAAAGAACTAGCTACAGTATTTGAGACGACCAGTACCGTCTTGAAAATGGGTCAAACGTTGTCACTTGATGTCGAAGGTTCGTTTTACTTGTAAATATGCACATAGATATAAGTCTATATATGTCTTCTCATTTGCACATATTTTATCTAGAGCTCATAAAAGAACAGGTAAAGAACCGTAAGAATGTTCACTTCATGTTGGTTGATGGAATGTCGAAGCTAATCACTCGGAAAGTTAAGAATTGTGTGTCATCGGATATCCATGTTGGTGGTCTCATATGGTGAGTCATTCAGTCTCTTGCCTAACACGGGATCAAGCAATTTAGTTTAACCTAATATGTGTGTTTTTGTATGCTTGAAATTGGTGATATAGGAACATGGTTATCTTCCCAGATGATGACTACTTAACCTTTGGTCTGATGATCACCGATAGCAAGTGTATCGGTTCTAACTGGAAGGTCAAATGCAGTTTCGAACTTACCGTAGTCTCTCAGACTATACAATCTGATATATGCCATAGTATGTATACTAACTTTTCACAAGTAAATTATTGGTGATGACTTTAATGATTTATTTTATTTTATTTTGATACTGCGATATATATATATGTTGTTATTATCAGCGTTTGAGGGTCATTTCGACGAAAATTGTCGTACATTCGGGGGACAAAAGTTCATCTCACTCGAGGATCTGAACAAGGAGAGGTTTGTTGTGAACGACAAAGCGGTTTTCTGTGCCGAGATCACAGAAGTCAACCCGAAATTTCTCGATGTTACCAGCATCCCTCGAACCATAGGGACAGCGGAACGCATTAAACTGATGGAGGTGGCTCGGAAAAACTCTAGATTCACCTGGAAGATTACTCAGTTTTCCTCCTTCAATGGTGAACATCATTCGTCGTACGAGTTCACCGTTGGACCACGGAGATGGTATGCCAATTTGTGCTCCCTCTATTTCAGTTTATAATATGTTTTGGTTAAATACCCACAAAGTAGAAAATTGTATAAACTGATTCTATTATCTATCCTTTACAACTAATTAGAATTTTACCCGCTCTTCGTGCGGGGTAAAGTTTTTAACCCATATTTACATAAAATAATTATTTCTAAAAATAAAATATATTTTATAAAAATTATATTATTAAAATTAAAATTAAAATAATCTTATTTAATTAAAAGATATTATGATACAAAATTGTTTAAATTCATATTTTTTATGATAAATAAGTATATAATGAACATAGAAAACCTTTACATGTTTGATAATACAAAACCTTTACACATTTTAAAATCTAGTTATTAATCCATATTTGCAGGAGGTAAAGTTTTATATAATTTTTTCAATTTAATATCAAATTTTTGTAATAAAATCTATTAATAAAATATGATGCATTTTAGATAAAGTTACTAATATAATATATATTTTTTTAATGAAATGAAATGATCACATATAGTAAAAACTATTTGTTGATTATATAATATTTTGCTTAGATTATTGTGAAATTTTAGAATTACGTTGAAAATCTTTCAATTAAATATTTTTAGATTTGAAAAAAAATCCAAATAATTTGTATTGAAAATCTTCTAATAAAAGTTTCTAACTAATATAAAATTTTATTAAATAAATTGTGTATCCATAACTATTTAGATATATTGTTAAGATTTAGTTTATGAAATATTATTTACTAAAAACGTATTTGAACCAAAAGAAACAAAATTATAAAATTTGTAAAATAATTAAGTGATGATAACTGGAAAAAAAATATATTTTTTCCTTATTTTTAATACATAGAAATTATTTAGATATTTATTTCTCATTTTATTATTAATTGATTTATATAAATATAATCCTTATCTATAGAATAAATGAAGAAATATTTAATTTAATTTTTAGAAAATTTATTAATGTTTATTTTCGTAACAGAAAATCTTTAATGTAATTGATTAAATACTTTACAAATAATTTATTAAACCAATGCAGTTGTATTTTTGATTAAATAATTACTTTAACATAATATTGGTAATTAGGAAATAATAAATATTAGAAGATAATGCAAGATTACCTTTGATTTAATGCTATTAAGATTAGAATAAAATCTATTGCCAAACAAAAGTAATGGTATGATATGTAAATAACAGATTTTTTTCAAGTATTTTTATAAATGTACTTTGCAAATAATAATAGTAAGGTTTCATACATAACAATACAATCTGGATAATGAGTCTACAAAATGAATTAAGGCAACGACAAGGGCATTGGCCGTCTATAAACTACGAGTGCTGGACCAACTCAAACGTTTTAAATTGCAATAAAATGTTCAGTTCCAAAACACGTGTTAGATTAAGAAATTTATATTTATTTTCCATTTTAACCAGGTACCTACAGATGTGCCCAAAAGGACACTTACATGGGAAAGGAAATTCATTTTCTTTGTTTTTGCATGCGTCCGACTACGTCACCAACGGTCCAAAGACAAGAACATTGGCCGTATGTAAGCTGCGAGTGTTGGACCAACTCAAACGCAAACACCATGAAGTTGGTATACATCCTTAGTTTCCTTCTTTTTTCTCTAAACATTTTCAGTAAATAGATATGTAACCCGTTTGCTAATTTTAATATCTACCTGGTTCCTACAGACGTCGATGCTTGGTTTCACTATGATTCTAATGCAGCCGAAATCTCCTGGGGCGATCCCAAGTTTTTGCCGCTGGAGGAACTCCACAAAACTTCGAGGGGATTTCTGGTGAACGATGAGATATATATCGGTGTTGAGTTCTTATTTGTCTCTACTACTGAGAATCTCTGATGTTCATCATTGGATTCAATCAAGACCTCAAGAATAAATAGCTCCGGAGGAACATATCTACCTATTATTCTTGTATTTATATAGTGCAAGTTTATACAAAAATAAAAGGATCAAATCGGTTGCTTGTATTGTCCGCCACGATAACATTCAACCGAGTATGTTGCTATGTAAGAAAGCTGCTTGTGGACGTGTGTGCCTTTCTTCTCTGTAATGATATCGATATAGTTATGCCTATATATATATGTGACTGCTGATCACATACATATCAGTAAAAATCTTCAATAGATATTTTCTGCCCAAAAGTTAAATTTTGTACTTTGTTCCGTTAAATTGGAATGGTAATTAATGGGAGAATTCATTACTATTTTCGAGGAAGGAAAGATTTAAGGCAAAGAGATCCGCTTTTCTGGTACCTATTCGATCATGCTATGAACATCTTATTTCAAAGTATTAGTTAGTGAGATGTTGCAAGCGGACATCATTCGACCAAGCAAGAGTCCATTCTCTAGTCCAGTTTTTCTAGTGAAGAGAGAGATTGAGCATGTTATTTCTATGTAGACTATCCTGCTTTCAACAGAGAAACGGTACCTGATGAGTTTTTCATCCCAATGGTTGATCAATTATTGGACGAGTTACAAGGAGCTGTCATCTTTTCTAAATTGGGATATTCGGGGTAAGGTACCAAAAAATACGTATAAAGAAAAAGGAAAATGAAAAAGACTGCATTTAATACTTATGAAGGCCATTACGAGGAATTCCTCATAATGCCATTTGGCTTAAATAATGACCTGCAAAGCTCATAAATTACATATTCAGGCTATTTTTACGTACATTCATTTGGGTATTTTTTTATGATATTCTTGTGTATATTAAAAGTGTTAAGGAGCATGTGGACACTCAATCGTGGTATTGTGGATTCTGGCATATCATCAAGTAATTTTTGAGATAATTTTCTGGTTGTAATTTTTTGTTTACAATAATATAAGATTTATTTGGCCGTCTCACAAGCACTGGATGCTAATTTTGAAGGTTGGTAAGTTAATTATATGTAATATATTGAGAAGAAGAACAAACATAAGAGTGTCTCTGAGGTTTCCGTAGTTAAAAAGAAAGCACCCGATCGTAGTTTGTTTTATTCTTTATTAAAATATGGCATACAAACGCTCACAAACACACATAAAAACACGCTATGCATTAAAAAACATGTACATATATATGATCTTCTTTTTTATTCCGTGTCACTTAACATAGATATGATCATCTCAGCTTTGTTTCTTCTTATTATGAACACACACAATATCTATATTATAAACTATATGATTCGCTTAGGCGTGGCTCTACTCAAAAGAGTAGATCCATGAGCATCGTTTTTTTCATATAACATCGCTCGTGTATCTTAGACGCCAATTATCATGCTCATATATCTCTCTGTCAGACAGCTTGGGAGCATATCCTTTCGCACGATGGCCCTCGAAGTAGCATTTGTGGAGAGACTCTTTCGAATCAAGAAACTCGCTTAGCCATTTTCCAGATGACCTCATATATCGTTTCATGTTGTCATTGAAATCGACATGATATAGCCCGAACCTGATTTTATACCCTCTCTCCCACTCGAAGTTGTCCATTAACGACCATATGAAGTAACCTTTCAACCTCACATTGTGCATCCTGCGAACAGTCCGTCAACATAATTGCATCATACTTTGGCTCCGACAAAACTCACTTAATTAGTAAGAAGAGAGCCAAATATATGTTTGTAAGCCTTTGATATTATAAAGCTAATTAAGTAAAACTGTAAAAGTATTTGTTACGTTAGTGGTATACCTGATGGATTTTCCCATAATTAGGATGTGACTCTTGATGAACTCTTTTCTCCCGTAGTCGTTTGTGGCTTCCGCTATGGTCTTGGTCCCATCGTCGATCTCGTCCATCCCTACCAATTAAATTTATCAAAAACCATCACCATATCATCATACTAATTACATATATATATATATGTATATATTGTTAATTGGTTACCATTCTCCATGATGTAAATCTCTGGATCCATGTATTCATCTTTGATATGTTTCAACAAATTCAGCAAACCCGCTGGATATATCACTATCCCCATTGATGTTGACTGCATATTAAAAAAAATATATAGGTTGTAAATTATAAATTGTATATTCGCCGACGAATGAAAAAATTTAAAACAAAGTAAAAAGACCCATTTGAAGTTGATTCGCCAGATCTCGTAAGGTAAATTAATTTGGTTTTTGAAATTAAAAGTCATTTACATTCCTGTTCTGTAGATGAAATATTTTTTTTAGCGACCAAATAAAACCCCTAGATAGAATTTAACATACTTCTTATAAATTTAATACATGTTATAGAAGGAGAAATTATCCGGAGTACCTTGAGATGTGGTGAATGGTTTTGCTCAACTACAAGAACCAAGAAAAAGCAAATATATCATTATTTAGAAAAATGAAACTAGTGACAGTGTTAATGAAATTATTATTAAGCGAACGAATCATTTTTGGAAAGAAATTTCTTCAAAGCGATTGAAGTTGTGGCACCTGTCCAGTTTACACGCATGTCGGACACATAACTAATCTGCGATGAATTGAGATTGGCGAGTGGGGTAGAGAAAAATGCTCCATAGTAATTTATTCCAACGAAGTCCAAAGATCCTCTCAGTCTCTCAGATTCTTGTGGTGTAAATGCTTCCACTCGGCTGGCGGCTTCAGTACTTTCTAGCATTTCCGATGGATACTGTCCATATGTGAGGGGACGAAGAAACCTGCCCATTCGTAGAAAGGCATACATATTGCATTTTATATATAATCATACATTATTTTAATTACTCATGAGTTATATTACGGTCAACCCCAACGGGAAAAAACAAAACAAAAAATAAAAACTCACCAACCGAGTTGGTACTCGAGGGATCGTCTTGCTGCCTCGACATCTTTACTCGAATTCGGATCTTTAGGCTCAAACCAGTGAGATACCAACACTATTCCAATTTTTCCTCCATCTTCTTGGCACTATATTTTAATGTAGCAAAGAAATAATATATATATTTAGTATATATTTAGGGTGTAGGATTAGGTATATATTAAAATTCCAAACACTAACCTTTTCACATTTTCGAAATTCTTCGACAGCAGCAACATGAGAAAGAATTTGGTTACGAGCAACTATGTAAGGCTCCCTGGAAGAATCTCCTGAGGAACATTTGAGCATTTCCCATGGAGAGCACCGTCCTGGCGCTTTCTTACCTTTCGAATAACCAGCAACACTATATACTGATGGCTCGTTAAATGTTGCCCAGTTCTTCACCCTATCTCCAAACTTTTCAAAGCAGAACTTTGCAAACTCCCGGAAATCGTCACTACATTAGAAGTATTCACATTAATTTTTTAGCAAGAAATGTGGTTAAGAACTTCATATACTTGAAGAATTCTTATTTTCTAGATGTAGAGAAGATGAAATCTGAAGAAAAGAAAAAATAGCTTATAGCTAGACAAATTTACTTACACAATTCTTTCGCTTAGAAAGCCCCCGTATTCCATTTCTAGAGCAAGCGGAGATTCCCAGTGAAATAGAGTAACCGCTGGCTGAATTTCTGTCAATTGTTATACTGTATTACTATACTGACGACTTGGAATAATTAGGTAAAAAACATACAAGATTCAATATATGAGATCATAAGTAATAAGATGTTTAACTATTGTCGACAAGTGCATTTATAAGATCGTTGTAGAACTTCACCCCCTCCTCGTTTACACCTTTCTTTATCGTTCCATCTGAAATTTAATATACACACACATACATGAGCTCAAATTATTACTTTTTCCAGTAAAAGGTGAAAAATTGCGCTCACCACGTGGCTGTGTAAAATATTTCTACTTTTTTATTTGCAATATAGATTTAGATTAGAAATAATATGTAGTTTGTTAGAAGGACGAATGTGATGTACTTACAAGGCAGGATTCTGGTCCATGAGATTGAAAATCTGAACCCATTCGTTTTCAACTCCTTCATTAATTTTATATCATCCTACAGAATCACCTCCAAAATCGTCTCAATATAGATGGATTCCATCTAATGGATTTCACACGATTTTTTTATTCCATAAAACACACCCAACGTAATAATGACGTACCTTGTAACGAGTATAGAAGTCGACTCCGAGATCCCCATCACTACTTTGTTCAACCTTGTCTGAAAGATAACACATCAGTGGTGATATATTGTATTATCTAATAAGCTTTTTAACAATAATAAAAAAGGATTAGATAAGCTTTCAAACAAAAGAAAAGATAATATAAACTATAACCATTTCAAATAGACGATATTAGCCATGTTTCGTTTTCGTAATTTTGTATTTAGAGTCCAAATTCAATATCACTTTTTAAACCCCCCATAATTTATACCAGGAAACATATGTGTAAATTCATCCCATGTTGTCAAGCCTCTCCCGGATCCCTTTTTAGCACCTTCAACCTAAAACCCAGACCAATTCGAAAATGATAAGATTCTTTTACCTATATTATAAAGAGAATATGTGAATATAATGTGTATAATATCAAACGTATCTTGACCTGATATGCGGAAACGGATGTTCCAAAGATGAAATCTTCAGGGAAATCGTGCTTGTGGATCTCGAACTCGGGTCCAATGATGGTGCCCAATTCATCATCTAGGTTGGCGTGCGGTCCAATGATGCTACCCATGTCGTCGTTCACATCCGATCCAATCACGGTGCCAAGATCGTCATCAAATCCAGTGTGAGGTCCAATGACGATACCGAGATCCTCATCGAGTGGTTGAGGCCTAGCTTCAGCGTTAAAGCTAAGGGTACTCGTTAGGACTAAAAACCCTAGGAATAGAGTGAGAGTAGAAGTAGTAGCCATTTTAGATATGAGTGGCTTTCTTGTGAATGTTATTGATTTGTTATGGTTTTTCTGCTTCTCAGGTAGTCTTCTATTTAAAGAGAGGAAGCTTCAACTGTTGAATAAACTGAAAGGAATTCTTCATTTTACTTCTGTAACACTCATATTTTGTGGGACATCTTTGGTTTGGCAATAGGATATAATTTTTGTTAGAGTTTATAAAATGAAAAACTAAAGTAAATCAATTTGGAAAGCCCCTAGATGATGAGGTAGCTTATTCTAACCGAAAAATATTCTTCTAACTAAAACAAAAATTATATATAAAAAAATAACCACACAAAATTATTTGAATAAATTCCAATCGAACACACATAAATTAAACTAAATTATAAAATATTAATTCAATTATTTTTTTAATTTGTAACGGAGTATATAAATAAATCAATTCATATTAATCTATTTTTAAGTTAGGTAAATGGTAACTGTTTTCTGAATTCATTAAACTAAACTTTTTAAAGTTAACTTCTGTTTTGGAAATTGATGAAATGTGCCACCTTCCAAAGAAAAGTTTTTTATTAGTATATTTTTGGGTACCAATATGAAATCCAAAAAAAAAGTTTGTCCACCTACATAGTACATTTTTTGTCTAATCATAAGTAAAGTTTAGAAGTAGTTATTTCAAATGACGTTTGAAATAAAACTCATATTATATGTTATAAGTCTGGATATGAAAGACGTACGAACTTCTGTTCGAAACCTTTTGATAATTAAAAAGAAAAATAGATAGGCTTTTTGTCACAAAATCATCTTCTATATGGTTTATAAAATAAAAACAAGTACATCATCTTTTACTTTACTTTATAGTACTTGTTTACCATTTTTAGCTCAATGTAGTTTTTTTTCTTCAAATTGCCTTAGTTTTAAATAGTTATACTATTAGTCAAAATTATGAATTCGTCAAGTGTGATTTTCCATTACACAGCACGAAATGCATTTTAAAAGATTATTCTAATACCTTGCTCAAAACTTTAATATATAATATTCCAATCGTCTTGGTAGCGGACATCCGTCATTTTCATCTAAGTCCTTTTTTTCTAGGACTTCATTAACGCGCGCGCAATAAGTGACGGAGGACTTCATTGATTATCATGTTCTAATACCGCTATCTGCAATTTCATTTCTAAAAACCCAAACCATACAACAAATGAACGAAACAACTTGTGATAGTTACACATGAAGAATATATAAGGATTTAAGTTTTTCGATTTAGGATTTTTTTTTTAAAAAAAAGACCAAATTCTAAAAATTCTAAACTGCAAAAATGGTACTTCAACTTTTGATGGAGGAATTGAAATATTTTGTTGGCACTTCGTGAAAATTGAGTATATAAATAGCAATTCGCACAAAAAAAGAGAGTATATAAATAGCACTTTTCTCTTTATAAATTAATTGTCATTTTCCAATGCACAGCACGAACGAATGCATTTTTGTGATTTTAAAAAGTTTATTCTTATACCTTTCTCAAATCTCTGATATTTCGATATTCCAATCGTCTTAATAACTAGCATACATCCGTCATTTTCACCTGTACTTTCCTATATTCACCCCATTTTATGTTTTAAGTTTTTTTTTGTTCGTATTAGATATATGATCGAACAGGTATTCCAGTGTGGTATTCTACTCCTTTTAATCCTTTACTTATGGTTGAGAAAAACATATTTAATAGATCTCTAAAGAATACAAAATATGATATTTTTCAAGATTTACACAATTTAGGAAGAAATTATTTTAAAAATTCAGACATATTTATTTTTATTCTTTCAAATTTATTATTCTTAAAAATTTAGAGGAAAGTTTTTCATCATCAAAATTGAAAAGGAACAATGAAATTCTTTTAAAAAAAAATTATGTCGATCATCAAATAATTTTAAAGTATTTTGTTTTACTAACAATTACATATTTATAAAATTTATTTTCTGAAAAAATCATTTTTTAATTTATTCTTTTAAACAGATTCATCTTATAATCATCAATCATTCTAAAACATTATTCAGAAAAAAAATATTAATTTCTTAAAATTTCTTTATTCATTTCATTTATTTTTCTGTTCATTATATTGTTCTTTTGTGATGGTTATCAATTAAAATCACAGTGTTTAGTTATGTTTTTCTAAACTGAATTTTGTAGGCCGGCCCCAATTAATGGGGTAGTGAAAAACTGAAAATGTATCAAAACTAGTAATATTGTTACAGTTAAATTCGTTCAAAACATCTCTGGAAATATGTTTAGTATGACGTACATCTTATCTTAGGATGCCAACACCATCCGGTATTTTGCTTCAGCATAACTTTTTTACTAAACATTTTTCTTGCTTTCAAACAGTTGACTACAAGAAAATTTCTCAGATTTACTTCCCTTTCTAGGTTGGAGAATTTGGAAATTTAGGAATGGCCTCATTTACAACAATAAACGAGCATCCCCAATATAAGTAACAAGTCTCTTGCAGATTTGAACACTTGGAGAGAAAAAAATCCAAGGATGAAAGATAAGGCAACAATTGTTCACTCTCCATAGGATTCCGAGATTGTCATGTGAAGCTTTCAAGGAATACCCCTGCAAGTAAAGCAGGTGCATCGATCCTTCTCTTCCTTTTGACTCAGTAATCAGTATCATTGTTATTTTTGACTCAGTATAATTGTTATTTGGGGGCAACATGGCTCAATGAGAATACATTATTTGCAACTGCTTGGAAGTTATTTGATCAACATAAGCGTCTGGTAGTTTAGAGCTGTAATAGTCATACAACAGCAGAGAAGGCAGCTGAAGCTGAGGCAATTATTGCGTTGTGTTTGGTGACAAAATAATAAAAAACTGCTTTCGACCCAAAACAGAACATGAAGAAATTAACATTCCGCCATAGTTTTATTCATTATGTGCATACAGACTGCACTCACAAATACTCAAATACATAGAAAAAAACATAGATATGACAATCTCAGCTTTTTATTCATCTTATTCTGAGAACACTGTAAATTATATATTATTAGCTGAGGCTTGACTTTAACCGAAAAGAGTAGATCGGTGATCATATCATACTTTTTCCATTTTTCACATAATATCGCTCGCGTAGCTTAGCTGCCAGTTATCATGCTCATATATCTCTCTGTCAGACAGCTTGGGAGCATATCCTTTCACACGATGGCCCTCGAAGTAGCATTTGTGGACAGACTCTTTCGAATCAAGAAACTCGCTTAGCCATTTTCCAGATGACCTCATATATCGTTTCATGTTATCTTTGTAATCTACGTAATAGAGGCCAAACCTCATTTTATACCCTTTCTCCCATTCGAAGTTGTCCATTAACGACCATATGAAGTAACCCTTCAGCCTCACATTGTGCATCCTGCGAACCATTCATCACATAGTTATACGATATTTGTCGTTCGGACAAAACGCACTTAACTAGAGATGTGCGGAGGGCCTACGATGTTTGTATGCTTTTTGCTATTATAAAAGTACTTTTAGTAAACATATTAGTTAGTGATATACCTGATGGCTTTACCCATGACTAAGATGTGACTCTTGATGAACTCTTTTCTCCCGTAATCGTTTGTGGCTTCCGCTATAGTCTTGTCCCCATTGTCGATCTCGTCCATCCCTACCAATGTAATTTGAATTAGAATTTTTTTTACCGACAAAACCATCATCTTATTAGCATACTGATTAGTCAGTCACACACATGTATATGAGTATGTATTTGTGTTTTGTAAGTTGGGTTACCATTCTCCATAATGTAAATCTCTGGATTCATGTATTCGTCTTTGATATGTCTCAAGATATTCATCAAACCATCTGGATATATCACTATTTCCATCGCAGTTGCCTGCAAATTAGACAAGACATAGTATAGATTGTTAACTGATCAGTCATTTCTTTTAATGAAATTAAAAGTCATCAACTTTACTAATTTTGTAGGTGAAATACTTTTTAATTGTCAAGTGAATCCATAATCTATACATATATGCTCATGTGTATGTGTATACATATAAACAAATACCTTGAGATGTGGTTGTTGGTCTTGCTTAGCTGCAGGAACCAAGGAAACACACAGTGACTATTAATTATTTTCATATTTATGTTATTGTCTATATATAGTATTATAGAGCGAACGGATCATTTCGTTTCGCACAAAAAAAAAAAGAGATAAAAAATGTGGTACTTGACAATTTTACGCCTAGGTCGGCCGCATAACTAAGCTGCGATGAATTGACATTGGTGACTGGGGAGGTGAAAAATGCTCCGTAATAATTTAATCCGACAAAATCCAAAGAGTTTCGTAGTTTCTCAGATTCTTCTTCGGTAAATTCAGGCAATCGGATGTTTACATCTTTTTGCATTATGGATGGATAATGTCCATATGTGAGAGGGCGAAGAAACCTGCCCATTCGTAGTTTAGAAAGCAATATATATATGTCGCATATCTTATGCGTATTCAAACATTATTTTAATTAGGCCATGAATACACATAGTAAGATTGATCCTAACGCCACGATAATAAACCACAAAATACAAACTCACCAGCCGAGTTGATACTCTAGGGCTCGTGTTGCTGCCTCGACATCTTTACTCGACTTTGGATCTTGAGGCTCGTACCAGTGAGATACCAACACTATTCCAATTTTTCCTCCATTTTTTTGGCACTTTTAATGCAGCAAAGAAATAATCAAAATATATATATATATATATATATTTTAGATTTATATAGGATTATATATGAAAATTTCTAACACTAACCTGTTTACATTTTCGGAATTCTTCAACAGCAGCAAGATGAGCAAGAATTTGATTATGAGCAACTTTGTAAGGCTCTTCGGATGAATCTCCAGAGAAACATTTGGGGACTTCCCATGGAGAGCAGCGTCCTGGCGCTTTCTTACCTTTCGAGTAACCAGCAACACTATATACTGTTGGCTCGTTAAATGTTGCCCAGTTCTTCACCTTATCTCCAAATGTCTTAAAGCAGAATTTTGCAAAATCCCGGAAATCCTCTCTACATAATCACATTAATTTGTTAGTATTGGTTATTAAAAAAAAAAATCTAAATAGTTGAAAACTGTTTATTTTTTTGTTTCTGTTTTGGCATATGAGAAGAAATTTTGAAGATTGTATAGCTACAAAATTACTTACACAATTCTTTCGTCTAGAAATCCCCCGTACTCCATTTCTAGAGCAAATGGAGATTCCCAGTGAAAGAGAGTAATCGCGGGCTGAATGTCTGTCAATACGAATGAATTGAGTTATTATATTAATATGTTGGAATAAACTAGGTAAAACATAAGATCATAAGTTGTTATAAGGGTTTTTAACCATTGTCTACAAGATCTTGTATAAGATCCTTGTAGAACTGCACCCCCTCCTTGTTTACACCGTTGCTTTCTCTTCCATCTGAAAATTGATATACGCATGATTTAGAAATTGTTAATAACATTACGTCTTTTCAAATTTAGATTTAGATTTAGACTAATAATATGTGATTTGTTAATATAATTACTAGGAAGAATGCGAAGGACTTACTAGGCAACACTCTGGTCCATGAGATTGAAAATCTGAACCCATTCGTTTTCAACTCCTTCATTAATTTTATATCATCCTACAGAATCACATCTCACGCATTCTTTTCAATATATATATGAAAATGAAAATACTACTATTTAATAGATATTTTTACACACAAAATTCATTTCTTTTATGAAACCATGACATTTTAATAGTGATGTACCTTGTAACGGGTATAGAAGTCGACTGCGAAATCCGCATCTTCCCTGTTTTGAACCTTGTCTGAAAGATATCACAATGATGCCGACTTATTTCATTGTTTAGAAAGGCTTTAATTGCATCATTTATAAAGGGTTTAATGAGTAATATAAATTGGTGATTTAAAATAAAAGTAAAAAATTAGATTAAGTTATCAAAATAACAGAAACTATTTATATGCATGATTTCAACTGTAAACATTTGCTGTGCCAAAAAAAAAACTCACAAAAAAGTATAACCATTTCAGATACATTTGCAATGGTAAAATAGACAATACAAATCATGTTTTTCTCTTCATGATTTTATAGTTAGAGATTCAAAATCACTAATATAAAAACCATAATTTATACCAGGAAACATGTGTGTAAATTCATCCCATGTTGACATGCCTCTTCCAGATCCCTTTTTAGCACCTTCAACCTATAACTCGGAACAATTCGGAAATGATAAGATTTATATATCTATGTTATAATGGATGTGACTATATATTATGTACGTATATAGAATCAAAGGTATATTGACCTGAAATGCGGAGACAGATGTTCCAAAGATGAAATCTTTGGGGAAGTCGTGCTTGTGGATCTCGAACTCGGGTCCAATAATGGTGCCCAGTTCATCGTCTGTAAATGGCGTGCGGCCCATTGAATCTCGGTCGGTGTCCATGTCTTCATCCGATCCAATCACGGTGCCAAGATCGTCATCAAATCCAGTGTGAGGTCCAATGACGATACCGAAATCCTTATCGCATGGTTGAGGTCTAGCTTCAGCATTGAAGCTAAGGGTACTCGTTAGGGCCAACAACCCTAGGAAAAGCGTGAGAGTAGTAGTTGCCATTATATTAATGAGGGCGCTTTTTGTGAATGCTATTAGTGTTTTGTCATGGTTCTGCTACTTCCCAAGCCGTCTTCTATTTATAGAAAAGAAGCTTCAAGTGTTGTAGTAAGTTAAAGGGAATTCGTGGCTTTACTTGTGTTACACTCATAATTTGTGGGACATCATTCGTTTGTATAGGATAATAAATAAATGGTACTACAGAAAGCAATGCTATATTCCAATCGGAAAAAAAAAAATCAAACTAATTAAATTTAAAATTTGAAAGATTATAGTAAGAAAATCAGGTGAAGAATAATGCGAAGAATTTAAAATTAAATAATGGTACAAAATAATGAAATATATTGGTGGAGAGTTTTAGAAGTTGGACGATAAACATGTCATTTAAATGTACTTTATAATGCGGTAAATACCACAACAAACTAAAAGGTGTCCGTAAAAAAATTAACTATTTATTTGCGAAAAAAGCAAAGTATTTGAGATTGAATGCAGCCTTCTAAATCAATTATGGATAGAAACAGTAAACATATCGGTATATATCATCAATAGATCACAAGAGAATTCAATAGATGAGAAATTCAAATGTGAACTAGGATAGATATTGATTTATCAAACTTGAAGGTATTTTTATATCCAATTTACAATAAAACTCTATACACTAATAATTCGATTAGCTGATAAATTTAATCGGTTTGAAATTACATTTTTGATCCGGTTAATCTTTTTATAAATTAAACTCTTTCAATTAATAAAATATCAATGGTCTAATGTTATTAATTTATTGGGATTAGTAAAAATTAATGAGTTATAAATCTTAATTATTAAAGAGTGTATGAGAATATAAACTCTCACATAACAAGTTTCTATGGGACATCAATAATATGTAAATGACTTGGATCAATCCATCTATTACTAATTGGTTTTAAATTGGAAGTTTAGGAAAATTGACATGATATCAAAACCACTAAACCTAACTATGAAAAATGTTTAATTCATTAGTCACACACTATCGTAATTTGGCTCAAAAATATAGTTTTTTCTCTTTAACCTATTAATAATGGTCTGACAAGATTAAATGGATAGAAGAATCATTATCTCTAGGAAAAATATATATTTGGATTAGTAGAGATTAATGAGTTATGGATCTTAATCACTAAAAAGTGTGTGAGAATATAAACTTTTACATCAGAAAAGTTTTTATGAGATATAAGTAATATATAAATGATTTGGGTTAATTTTTATTTATTATCAATTAGTTTTAAATTGGACGTTTAGAAAACTGGATACTACTATATGTAAATATCAAGTAACAGACTATTAAAATTGGATTCAGTTTAAGAAGTGTACATTTATAGGCTTGAAAAAAGTGTGAAATACTTTAAATTATATGATCATTAGACTAAAAAAAAGGTATTCAGTTCAGATGTGGTATTTGATGAGCAATATATGGTGTAGTAGGTGAGATAATAACATGTGCATGTGACCATTAAAACTGACAAAGATTCTTGAACAATACATGAAAAATGTAACAAGACTATCCATGAAGTAGCAAGTGATCAACACCAGCTTAGGTAGACAGAGTAGTGAACAAATACATGCTGAGGATAGTTTGACTATAAACATACTAAAACTACCAACTAGATTTGGATATGAAAAAAATGGTCAAATATTTTCTTGTAGTTAAGACGGATGATCCATCTATGTTTTAAGAATCAACATAAAGAAGAGGATATGTGCCATTCCATAAGAGAAAATGAGTGACGACAAAAATCAAACATGGTATCTTATTTAATTCATAGTAAATGTTAAGATTAGGATAATTAAGATTTCCTATTTCTAGTAATGTTAAATTTTAAAATACAAAATACAAAGTTAAAAATTTATAAATTACTTAATTCATAAAATTAATAAATAAAAACTCCTAAACAAATATTTGCCTCAGTCCCTTTTCCTCTTTAAAATATGAATTCTTCTAATTAATTCTTTTCTCTAGCTCACAAATTCATAACAACATTTTATCTAGTATATGCTTAGTAGACTAATTAAAATTCATCTGTCACGAAACGTTATAAACTTGTTTGGCTATTTTTCTCGATGAAATAAAAAATTTCTAAATTTTTTAAAATGTTTTTTTTACCATGAATCAAATTTATAAATTGTTCAAGCGTCATTGTCCAATACACAACACGAAATGCATTTTAATGACTTTTAAGAGATTATTCCAATACCTTGCTCAAAGCGTTAACATTTTAATATTCCAATCGCTTTAGAGGTTTTTCTTTATCAAGATAGTTTTCATACTTCCCTCTTCTTCTTTTTTGTGCAAACTCATATATGAAAAAATCAAACAACAAGATTTCGCTTGAATGGTTATTTTTTCCCTTTTCCACTTAATTAGTGATGAAGAAAATGTTGTGACCAAATTGGCTACTCAAAGTTGTCCAAGAACGACCACGCTTAGTACCCCTTTCCATTTACGCATTTCCTATATTTTATACACAGTACGTAAGATGTTAAAAAGAAATATAACTAGTTAAACAAAACTTTCTTTATGGAGACCAGATTTTTGACTTTTACAATAGTTTGTAAAGATGTCATCATTCGATTTCAAGATTAGTGTTGTTTCACTTATCTGCAGCTAGCTTTTCACCCATCACCTAAAGTTGCAACATGTTTTTCACATGAAGCCTTCTGACTCACAAAAGCATTGTATTAAGATAAGGTCTCTGAAACAAACTTACTCAACAGCATTGTGTATTGATTCTAATCATTTAGAGACGATCGTCTTCTTGTCTAAGATTCTGACATTACTTAACTCGGATAACGATACAACAACCGCTAAAAAAAACCGTGGGAGAATTTTCCATCGCTCTCAGGATAATTCAACGTTTACAAGGAAGGTTTTCTCGAAACAGTTGGACACAAGCTATATCTATTCCCTCCCATTACTGACTTTGGAATAAACGAAATATGAGTCTCAAATGATAATAGAGCAAATTTGCAACTGTCATCTTTCTACTGGTGAAGAATAAACAGTTGGTCCAAACGCTTGTGGTCGAGTGGTAAGGGGACGGGTCCGGGACGCTAACACGTTTCGGGTTCGATTCCCCTGCTGCGCGAAACTAAGTCACATTTGTTTGGACACCCACATGGATATGGGCCCTTGCTTACGGCCCATTTGAAAAACTGGGAGGGGCGTCTATCCATGGGCTTTCCTTTCCCCAGGAGATTAGTTTGGGCCCTTCCATAGGCCTGGGATTTACCCCTGAGTTATCAAAAAAAAAAAAANAAAAAAAAAAAAAAGAATAAACAGTTGTTAAAAAAAAAAAAAAAGAAAAGAATAAACAGTTGTTTTTCTCAACATGGTTATAGGTGCTGGATTTACTCTTAATTTCGGTTTAGGAAATTCTGATTACCGAAAATAATATTTAAGTAGATACTAATTTAAATTGCAAAATCTTAAAAGCAACAAAATTTCTATTTATGTAGTGACATATATACTGTGTATCTTGGATTAAGTCTAATGTACACTTGTATAAATAGAAACCGATTGGCATGATAAATAAACAACTGAAAACTTTCACACGTTACTTATAGCCTTTCTGAACAGAAAAAAACAAACTTTTGTATTTTAATATAATCAAGATGTTTTATTAACCTTTGATCCACAATTTTTGAAGGTCAAGACCAAATTTTGATAGTAGGTGCAACATATCCGCAAAGCATAGTTCATTTTTCTCCAACTATAGCACCTAAGATTCGAATGAGAAACCGATAGCACTGAAACAACATGTTGAGCTAACCAACCTTCGGATATTTTAATCTATTATGATAAGAACGGGTGTTCTAGAACTAGATTACTAGAACAAAACAACAAGTGCATATCATCATCACCTCGCAACAAAAACCATCTAAATATATCTTACAACGCAGAATAACATTATACAAAAATGATAACTTTGTACGTACACACGCATATACATTTTAAAAAACAAACAAATTAGTAGGTGCTTTATCTAAAATATAATACATGTACAAATACAATCGAGAAACAAGATGTGTTAAAATAAAAATGGACATGGGAGTGTCACGTCCACGTTCAAGTTCACGTCTTTTTTGGGTTTAGGCATTTAGTTAAGAGACACAACAAAACTAAATAAAAAAATGTTCTTATCTCACTATACCTTCCTATTCCCGGATTTGCCGCTTTCTTCTTCTTCTTCATCTCTCTCTCTCTCTCTCTCTCTCTCTCTCTCTCTCTCTCTCTCCAAATTTAGCTTTTTAAAGTTTTCTCCTTTCTACGCAAAAAGCGAACGCAGATCTTAATGCAGCTACTGTGATTTCGATTTTAGCGTAATATTAATTTTTGCTGATTGGATTTGGTTTGATCAGCATCTGGGTTTTTGTAAAGGTACAATCTTTTTTTTTGTTGTCGTCTTATCTGGATTGGATTTTTGATTGATCTCTGCCCGATTCTCTGTTTCTGTGGTGAGATCTCGATTACTCGGAAGCTTTAGCTTTTGTTTCATCTGAACGGTTAATCGTTAGAGTTGTTTGGTTGTGTTCTTCTGATTCGAAAATAGTTGTAATCAGAATCTGATTCAAAGCTACACTGTGAAGTGGGTTTCTGAGCTTGATTCCTTTAGATTTACAGGGATTTTTTTAGTTGATGATAACTTGTTATCGTATCTGACCATAGTCGCACAGAATCTTTGTAGGATCTAGTTCGATTCAAGATGATATATGATTTGCTTCAATAGCCCCGTTTGTATGTTGAAGCTCCTTAGGTTCTACGTATTTGTTCTGTATTGATCTGGTTGCTCTGATCATCAAGGATTCAACTTTTAGCTACATCTATGCAGTTGTGTAACATTCTGCAAAGAGTAACTTCTCTGAATGTATTTGTTCTTCTGGGTCACAGAATGGAATATCTATTTGATTGGTTTCTTATCTGAGAAATTGTTTTAGCATCTTTGTTTGATCTATGTATTTGGATAAATCTTATTTACTCCATCTCTTATTGCTTTTGTTATCTGAAGTTTATGTTTATGGTTTATGTTTATGCAGCATTCTTATTATTTCCACTGATCCAATTATGTGGAAGTTCAAACCATTTGCTCAGAAAGAACCTGCGGGTCTTGAAGGTCGATATCTCGAGATAGGAAATCTTAAAGTTCATGTAAGAAACGTCATTGCGGAAGGAGGTTTCTCCAGCGTTTACTTAGCTCAGGATACAAATCACGCGTCAAAGCAGTATGCTTTAAAGCACATGATATGCAACGACGAGGAGTCGCTAGAACTCGTGATGAAAGAGATCTCGGTTCTGAAGTCTCTGAAAGGACATCCGAATGTCGTCACGCTCCATGCACACGGTATCTTAGATATGGGGAGGAATAAAAAAGAAGCTCTTTTGGCTATGGAGTTTTGCGGTAAATCTCTTGTGGAAGTGCTTGAGAGCAGAGGTGCTGGTTACTTTGAAGAGAAACAAGCTCTTACGATTTTCAGAGATGTGTGTAATGCTGTCTTTGCAATGCATTGTCAATCCCCGCGCATTGCTCACAGGTATAGATGTTGGTTTATTAGAATTTATTCGTATTTGCATGTGCAAGCGATAGAAACTGAACATAGTGTTGCTGAATTGCCTCAGAGACTTGAAGGCAGAGAATCTGCTACTTAGTTCAGATGGACAGTGGAAATTATGCGATTTCGGAAGTGTTTCAACAAATCACAAGATATTCGAAAGAGCAGAAGAGATGGGCATTGAAGAAGACAATATTAGGAAACACACGACACCAACATATAGAGCTCCTGAGGTTTGACTAGATATGCTCTGATACAGATTATAAGAGTTTTTCAAAGTGGGTAAAGAAAAATGTGTGATTCATGTCTTTATTGGCTATAGATGTGGGATCTCTTTCGAAGGGAGATTATAAGCGAGAAGGTCGATATATGGGTATGTCATGTGAAAACGCTTTTCAAATACCATATTGATTGTTTATCAATGAGGTCGACACTAAAGTTTGTTTTTTTTGCAATGTTTCAGGCTCTTGGATGTCTTTTATTTCGGATATGCTATTTCAAGAATGCATTTGATGGAGAATCAAAGCTGCAGATTTTAAACGGGAATTATCGTATACCAGAATCGCCTAAATACAGTTCGTCTATTACGGATCTCATTCGAGACATGCTTCAAAATTCACCTGATGAACGGCCGGATATTACACAGGTAAAACTACACTTTGCTCTCTCAGTTGATGCAACTTGCAATTGTCTTTAACTACATTTCCATCTACAGATTTGGTTTCGTGTCAACGAGCAGCTTCCTGCTAATGTACAGAAGTCATTACCCGATCGACCACCTGAAATGCAATCTGCTGGAGTCCATGATGGTATAGTGTGGAAATTCGAGTTAGGATAGCTTCTCAAAGAAAGATGTGATTTCTTTTGATCCTTATGAAATTTGGCAGGTTCATCAAAATCAGCAAATAAATCTTCTCCGGCACCTCGTAGAAGTCCACCACCCCCACCACCATCATCTGGAGGAGAATCAGCTAGTGGAGGACCCCTCGGTGCCTTTTGGGCGACTCAGCACGCTAAAACCTCAGTTGTATCAGAAGACAACAAAAGCATGCCTATATTTGATGAACCAAACAGTAACACATCTAAATCTGAAAGAGTTCGTGTGGATAGTCATCATCCCAAAAAGCCTAGTCCTGTGAGAGGTGAGGGTCGTGTTAAGGATACAAGTCCTGCTGCAACCGATAACAGGACAAGAGTGTCGAAGGATGACGCTTTTAACTCGTTTGTTGCTGATTTTGACACCACAAAGCTCGATAATGGTAATAAACCTGCAAAAGAAGAGGCATTGGAGGCTGAGATAGAGAAGTTAAAAAAAGAGTTGAAGCAAACAAATTCAGAGAAAGCTGAGATTACGGCCAAGTTTGAAAAGCTTTCTGCTATCTGCAGATCGCAGAGGCAAGAGTTGCAGGATCTAAAGCAAACACTGGCCTCTAAAACTGTGTCGTCATCACCGAGCAGAGACTTTTCACAAAACCAAGCCTCTCCAGGGATTCGTTCTACGTCATCAACTCCATCGGTACTTTCTTGGTTCTTCCTAAATTAAGCGTTAGACCGACACATGAAATTGCATCAGTTTTTAACATCGTGTGATTCCTTTGTTCTTGTTGAAACAGAGAGATAAAGTTGAAGGAAGTATGTGGGAACATCAGCAAGACAGATCTGACTGGTCAACCGGAAGCTCCGATCCAAATTCATGGCAACCTTTTAGTGACGAACCAAAACCCGTGTTGGAATCTGCATCAAAGGCACAGTCTATGAGAACCAGAAGTAAACCAGCTTCTTCAGCTCCTGCTCCAACGAGCCAAGGTTTTGAGCCATGGGGTTTCGAGACAGAGTCCTTCAGAGCTGCTGCACCATCTTCAGCTTCTGCTACTTCAACACAAAGATCTGTAAGTTCTGGAAACACTTCACAGAGATTTGGGAACACAAGCCAGAAAGCTGCTCAACCGGCTGGATGGGCCGGCTTCTAAAAACTCACTTGATTTCAATACCCATTTGCTATTCCTCATACAACAACAACTTCTTCTTGGTTGCCATTACAGAATCTTGAATCTTTTTGTAGATGATCGACCCTCCTCTGTCATTGTGCTGCTAAATATATCCACTATTTCTGTAGATTGTGAAACTTTCACAGATCTGGTTTTTCCGGAATGTATAAACGCATTTCTGAGCTGCGGCTAAGATCTCGGCTTTTAAATTATCAAATGATAATTACCTTGTTGGGAAGAAAAGATTTAAATCCAGACAACACTTGTAATCTCATGCCTTGTACTGATAAGTGCTGTCGCTGTGTTACACTAATCCGGATTCAAACTTCTAAGTTATAACTACTGTGATCTAGTTGAGTTAGAGCTAATGTCCAAACTCAAACCAAACCAAAATCGTCTAATATAAATCTAAGTGGAATCAATTTTACTAACCGAATCAAAAAGTTTTAAAATGTTTGTAATTCGAATTAAAAACTAGATGATTAAATGAAACAAGTGTTATGTTAGTTAATCAAAAATAACTAATAAATTGTAAATTATTATTTATCGGAAAACCGAACCGAACCCGAATCGGAAAACCGAACCAAAGTTTCAAAAGTGGAACAAAACCACATTTGATTTTCTGACCAAAATGGAAAGAAACCGCTCTTCGAGTTTTTTGGGGTTGTAGAGAAAATAAAGGTACCACATTTGAATCTTTTCTCCCAAAAACTTCTGCGAATCCCATCCACCGGAATAATGTCTACTCCCAACCCCAACCCCAATCCCAATCCCGTTCCCATTCCCAATCCCGCTCCCTCCGTCTCTGTCGCGGTATCGCGTTCTACCGTCGTCGCAGCATCGGAAACTCCGGCGACACAGCCCAACACAGTCAAAACGGCGTCTTCTCAACCGCCACAAGCTCCGTCGTACAGAGCCATAGCTCCGTTTCACCGTCAACCTCAACAGAATATCAATCCGCATCCTTTACCGGTCAGGCGTCCGAGTTCCGTTGCGGGTTCGCCTCATCAGCCTCAACAGGACCCTTCAGGTCTCGTTTACCCTCTTGCTTCTTCGGGTCGAGGGTTACCGACCCGACCCATAAGACAGAATCCGAGTCCCGTCGCGGATCCAGCGGGTGGTAGTCCTGGTGGGTATCCTCCTCGGCCGGTTTATGCGTACCAAAATGGACAGTCAGGTTCGAGTTTGGATCCAATGAGTCAGTTCATGAGAGCTGTACATCCTCAGATCCAACAGCCTTCTCATCTCGGGTCGGGTCACATGAAGGGTGTTCCTCACTTCTTGCAACCTCGGGTTAGTTTCTTCTCTAATCGTACAAAAAGTTTGATTCTTGTGTTGATTCCTAGATGGTGGTGGTTCCTGCAAATTGGTTGATTTGTTAGAGATTTGGTTATCATATGTGAAAAGCTTTTAGCTTTGTGGTTGGTTAGTGAAAGAGTATTTGGCATTCTCATTCGAGTTAAGTGATGGTAGTTTAATGGACCTGTGTTTTCAAGTTTCTGAATTGCTATCTATAGTGAACACAAAGGTTTATACTTTGTAATCAGACTACAAAGCAAAATATTGCTGTCTTTCAAAAACTTATCCTTTCTGAGAAGCGTCGATATCCTTTTTTCATAACGTAATGTCGCATGCGTCTAATTTTGCTATCTTCACTTATAGTTATACTCAGTTCTCTTAGAAAGTCGTTTTTTACGGGAAACTTCTGTGAGATCACCTTGTGTGCGGTTACAGTTGGTAAATATTGGGGTTTTTTTTTATGATTAGGTTGCTCATCCTCCTCCTACTTCAATTCTAGACAATGGTGGGCGTAAAAATGTTAGGTACCGTCTTCTTTCCTCTATGCATAGTTAATAAGAGAATCTTCTTTACAAACTTTCTAATGTTTGCGTTTATTTTCCATGTTGTTTAGAAGCCGGAATGATGTGCTGGTCCTTATAAGAAAAAGAAAGGTAAAGTTTTTTCCTTATCTATTGTGTGTGTGTTAATGTTCGAAGCTGCTTGCTCAGTCTATTGGGGATTATCGATATTTTTTCATTTGTTTTGCAGGTTAGAATAACAGAGGGGGCTTCTCTATATTCCCTTTGTCGATCGTGGTTGAGAAATGGTGCACATGAGGGAATTCAGGTTCGCATCAATTTTCTGTTTTGCTTTTTTAAGTTAGTGTAGAATATATGCATATGATTGACACAAGGATTAATGGCTTGCTTACAGAAGCAGCAAAGCGAAACAATGACATGTTTGCCAAAGCCTTTGCCTGCGGATGTGGTGGAGACAAGTTTGCCTAAAGATTCAGTTGAAGAACCCAATCGTGAAGAAGACAAAGAGGTTTCGTGTTTCTTCTTATTCCTTTCTAAAATGCTAATGGTGAATAGTAATGCCAAGTTTCATGATTTAATATCAACTCTTTGATGACCTTCAGGACGAGGAATCTGTGAAACAGTTGTCTGATTCTGATCTTTTGAAAAGACATGTGGACCGTGCTAAGAAAGTCCGCGCTCGGTGAGTCACACAACATCTCGTCAAATCAAAGTTGTTTTCTTGGTGACTGCAGAAGCAAAATTTTGTTTTTGTTAACAATAGTGGGTTTGTTTTCGTTTTCAGATTAAGAGAAGAACGGTTGAAGAGGATTGCGAGGTACAAGGCAAGATTGGCTCTACTTCTGCCACCATTTGGAGAGCAGTGCAGGAACGAGTAGGGATTTAAAGTTAGGGACTTTTATGTGAATATGCTTGCAGTTGATTTAGATATATCATAAGGTACCTTAGAGGTGTGTGTGCGTGTGTTTGTTCTCTATTGTTGTCTCCTAGTAGATTCGTTTAAAATTTGGAATCATGTTTCTTCTTAGCTTTGATAATTTGATATATAATAATCAATACATGAAAGATTTTCTCAGATTTTTCTTGCAGCACTCCTTGATAATTCCTGATTTTCTGATATACAGACTTCGTATGGTTTTATTTTTGTTTCATATTCTTTTTAAATTTGTTCGTATTCCTAGGTTTTTTTATAAAAGAAATTGAGCATTTTTGGTATAAAACAGGTATCATAAAGTAATTTATTTATGTAATATTCAGAATAATATATACACTTGATTATCTATATAAACATATCTCTAATCTTTATATCTGCTAATACATTAAAAAAAAAGGGTGGACCCTTAGATATGGGTGTAGTTGATTTGATAAATGAACTAACCATCCGAAATATATGGTCNTAATTTTTTTTTAAAAAAAAAAAAAAAAAAAGGCGTGATCTTGATTCTTAATTGTATTAAACCCTTCAATTATGTTGGTTCGATTATAATGTTGAATTGTTTCGGAGATGGGATTTTAAACAATTGTAGGTTAACTTCGTGGACCAATAGCATGGAGTTGCAGAGTCAACGCAACAAAAGCATTTTTCAAACTCTGTTTTGTTTTGTTTTGTTTTGTTTTGATTGTCTACTTTGAAGATTAATGGTTCTTTACACATTCAGAAGTCTAAAAATAAATGCTGGTATTCTTTTCGTATTTGTTACTCAAATGGTAATTTAAATTCTAACAAAAAGTGTGAAGAATAAAAGTGTCGATGCTTACGTACGTATCTACACCTGTGTATGGTTATTACATCGTCTCTTTAAGTTTTAGATTTTTTTTGCTACTATGTGATTACGATGTAAGATCACGAAGCAACATGGTAATTGTAAATAAGAAAACATGGCGAGTATGAAAACGAAAACATTTTAGTTTTTCTCCTCCCATACGACATTCAGATAATCTCTCCAGTAGTTAATATGTGTGTGATTAATTTTGTCGGAAATGTTGAATCCAACCTACATACGTGCTTGACTCAATCGAACTTTAATAAGAAAATTTTCCAGGGTCATAAATATCTTAAGAATATAAAAGAGAAGGATGTGAACACAAATTAAGAACATTAGCTTTAAGAACATATCCTTTTTTTTTAATTCAATCTTATGGATCAAAACTGAAATTGATGTTATGATCTGCATAATCTTATACAATAATAATAAAATACATCCAATTCAAAACTAAAGTATAGATTTTCAAATTCGAAACAGCAATTCGATCAACCTTTGAATCATAGCGATTTGATTGAAACTTGGTCATTATAGGCGATGTTTGCATGATGTATGAGTTGGAGTTTAGTTACTACTACTGTTGATCCAAATCCGAGACAGATCATACTTAAAAGAAAAAAAAAATTCTCTCGTTTTCACAGTCTAAAAATAATTAAATTCAAATGTCAAAGGAAAGTGAGGGAAGCAATTGACCACATAAAAAATAATCGTCATAAATAATATATTTATGGAGCTTCACGTTAATGTAATGACTCTACAAAAGCAAATTTAATTTGTAGTCGTGCAAGGTATATCCTTGTAGATTCTTCAAAATGTTATCTTTTAGACTTCTATAAATACCAAAACCCTCCCAGATTTTCTCGCTAATTCCATTTCAGCGTCACTTGTCACGGTTTTCATCCTCTCTCCATATACATGCATGTGTGCAAGTAAGTATACAATTGTAAAAAAATTAAGTTTTACTTAACTTGGAGTAAAACGATTAGCTTAGAATAAAAACAAAACCAAGCTTAGTTCAGTAGAGTGATTCCTCACGTTTCAAAAAGGGGATAAGTTTCTTAGCCTCACACATACTTTTCCTTGACTCTTTCAAAAAAGATTATCTTTGACATATCGTTTATAAACTGCAATTATGTTTGCATAGATAACTGCATTTACTATCACATGCATGCCTATGTTTCACAATATATAAACTATAGACCAGTGTGCTACATGTATCTCAGGTAAGTGAACAACACAAGAAAAAAAAAAAAAAGAAAAAAAATGGCGAGGAAAGGGAAAGAAGTGTTGTACGCTTTGGATGCGGCCAAAACGCAGATGTACCATTTCACAGCGATTGTAATCGCGGGTATGGGTTTTTTTACTGATGCTTACGATCTCTTTAGCATCTCTCTGGTCACAAAGCTCCTTGGTCGCATATACTACCACGTTGATGGCTCCAAGAAGCCTGGAACGCTCCCTCCAAACGTTGCTGCCGCTGTCAATGGCGTCGCCTTCTGTGGTACTCTCGCTGGCCAGCTCTTCTTTGGCTGGCTCGGAGACAAGCTTGGCCGGAAGAAAGTTTACGGTAAGCTTTGTTCTTTCTTAATTTAGCCCTAGAAAATGTTCCATTAGTTACAAGAAAGTAGTACACCATAAATATATGATACAAATTTTGAATTTAAAACTTCAAAAATAAGTCTCATCTGCCGTAATTATTTTAGAAAACAGTCAAATTTAACCGACTGGTAATACTAGAAATATAAAGTTGCGGTAATCCTAAAAAAAACCTTGATTTAACTAAATTAAAATTCATTTAATAGATAAATTGATCTAATTCTACCGTAGGGGTGGGTATACTAGAATTTGCCAAATTGCAAATGATGGATTCCATAAACCGCATAATTATTAGATTGGTAACGTTCTGTAGAACCGCAGACTACAAAGCCATTCCGAAAATATACATATGAATTTACATATGTCCATATAATTTGGGTACATTAAAGAAAATCTGTTTTCAATATTTTGTACTTATCAACTATTGAAACACATAGGTATTACCTTGATGGTCATGGTACTATGTTCGCTTGGCTCGGGTCTATCACTCGGTCACTCGGCTAATGGAGTGATGGCCACACTCTGTTTCTTCCGGTTCTGGCTCGGCTTCGGCATAGGCGGTGACTACCCTCTCTCGGCCACAATCATGTCCGAATACGCTAACAAGAAGACACGTGGTGCATTCATAGCAGCCGTTTTCGCTATGCAAGGCTTCGGAATCTTGGCCGGAGGAATCGTGTCTCTCATCGTCTCGAGTGCATTTGATCACGCATTCAACGCGCCGTCCTATGAGGTTAATCCGGTGGGTTCCACTGTTCCTCAGGCAGATTACGTGTGGCGGATTGTGCTCATGTTTGGAGCTATTCCAGCGTTGCTTACTTATTATTGGCGGATGAAGATGCCAGAAACCGCTCGATATACTGCTCTTGTTGCTCGTAATACCAAACAAGCTGCCGCCGATATGTCTAAGGTACGTTTGAAACAAATCATTCTAACAGTTTTTCATTTCCTACTTATATCAAGAATCTTATTAAAAGAAAAACAAAAATCATTACTCAGCTATTGATTAGCAAAAGAAAAGAGTACCACGGAACTAAACTCCCACAATTAGATGAACCGAATTCTAATTAAAACCTAAAAAATAAAAAAATAGTGGTTTTGTAATATGACATCATAATTTGGTATTCTAATTCTTTTGTTAGTTTCGCCATTAAACTTGATATATTGTGCCCAAAATTTTAATTTTCTAGATGACAAACACAAGATGTCCTAATTTCGTAATTTTGACTAACTGTCTAAATTTGTGGATGTTACCAAACTAAAAGTCTTTTTTTTGGTCAAACCAAATTACAAGTTGACTAAGACCATGATTTATCATTATTTACATAATAGGTACTTCAAGTGGATCTAATAGCAGAAGAAGCCGAAACACAGTCAAATCCATCTTCATCAAACCCAAACCCAAACACCTTCGGCTTATTCACAAGAGAATTCGCTCGCCGTCACGGTCTCCACCTCATCGGCACGACAACAACTTGGTTCCTCCTCGACATCGCATACTACAGCAGCAACCTCTTCCAAAAGGACATTTTCAGCGCCATCGGATGGATTCCCGCCGCGGAAACAATGAACGCGATCCACGAACTCTTCACAGTCTCCAGAGCTCAAACGCTAATCGCTCTCTGCGGCACCGTCCCCGGTTACTGGTTCACCGTAGCTTTCATCGACCACCTCGGTAGATTCTTCATCCAGTTGATGGGATTCATCTTCATGACAGTGTTCATGTTCGCGCTCGCGATACCGTACGATCATTGGAGACACAGAGATAACCGGATCGGTTTCTTGGTTATGTATTCGTTAACCATGTTCTTTGCGAATTTCGGACCTAATGCGACGACGTTTGTTGTTCCCGCTGAGATTTTTCCCGCCAGGCTTAGGTCTACGTGTCATGGGATATCTGCTGCTTCTGGTAAAGCTGGAGCTATTGTTGGAGCTTTTGGTTTTCTTTACGCGGCGCAGAGTACTGACTCGGAGAAGACTGACGCTGGCTATCCTCCCGGGATTGGAGTGAGGAACTCGTTGTTGATGCTTGGTGGTGTTAACTTCTTGGGGATTGTTTTCACTCTTTTGGTTCCTGAGTCCAAAGGGAGGTCTTTGGAAGAGCTTTCTAGAGAGGATGAGGAACAGATTGGTGTTGGTGATGTGTCGGAGATGATGACCGTTGCTAGTTCCGGTCGAACCGTCCCGGTTTGATTTTTTTGTCGTCTCATACGCATATTTTGTAATTTACGAAGATATATACGGTTTTTAAATAAAAGATTTTAGCTTCTGGGTCTTTCTCATTGTTTCTTTCAAAGAACTTTGAGGTCTTCCTTTGGAGGAATGTTAATTGGACGTTAGCTCTCTACCAAACAGAGCAACATAAGCAAAAAGGCCCAGGAGGAAGAAGTATTGAACTGCAAAGCAGTGCCTATAGTCTATAGAGAGTATGTATACTACTGCTTGAGTGTTTGAAAAATTAGCGATATGTCAGAAGCCATTTCTTTATACAAGCCGGAGTTGCTTGTCAAGATTATTGGTTCTTATAAACTCAGAAACCGTTGAGGTCATTTCGGATTTTTCTATAGTTATGTTCATACACATCTCTGTTTCTTCTCTGTCTCAAACCTAACCTCTTGAGGGATCTAATCTAATGAGAAAACTGGCACGAGGCAAATGGAAGCAGGAGAATATGAACATGGGAAAAGAAGCATGATGTTATATACGAACAACATGAAACTGAAGAGTGTGGAAAAAAGCAGAGAATCCCACATATAACATGTTAATTTGAAGAGCTTGTATTGCTTTCTTTCAACAAGGTCTATTGTTTCCTTATGGATGGATAGAGAAGAAGAGGATGCAGAAGCTAGCAAGTGAGTTAATCAACTTGAGTTTGCTACCAAGCAATTTAACTTCTTTTTTGTGCTGCTTATGCCTCAAAGTTTTCTGATGATAACAACGGAATTTAAAAAAGAGAGTAGAACAAAAAAGGTCAGAAATTGAATTTCAGTTATTGTTGCTTGTCTAACATTTTTAGTCCAACTAAAATACTTCGTTCATTCACTTGAAAAGGTGACCTTTGAGTTTATGTCTGATATGATAACAATGAAAAACTTTCTTTAGTATTGACGTTTTTGTTGTCTCTCAATTACGAAAAGCTTTCTCTAGTATTGATATTTGTTGTCTCTCAACTACAACTGAAAATATATCTACAATTTCATTGCTACACATAAAAGGAAGAAAAAAACGCATTTACGTTGAACAACGACACAAATAGAGATTGTGAAAAAAATTCTTACTGTTAGCTTTTGAGTAATTAAAAATTTAAAGTGGTAATTACACTTAATTCTAATTTACCAAAAGAATAAACAACCAACGTTGTTCACTAGTTTCCTTCACTCTGTCTTTTGCAGATTCTCTGGTGACACTAGTAGCCTTGAGTTTAAAGGGACTCTCTTTGTTGTTGATCTGTGATGCTCTGCCTCCAATGTTGAAGAAGTGCTGCTGCAGAATTGCAGATTTTGCGGTCTTTGTGCTTTGTAAGATATGAAAGCTTCTCCATGACCCGCTTCGTTTCCGGACCTGTTGAGCTGATGGGGAAATCGATGAGGAGAGAGAGAGTGTCTACGCAGATTGATGTCTCTTTTGTAGACAAGAGAATTCCCTTTGCACTGGCCACATCTGCAGATTTCTTGGCTATTTCGAACATCTCCAACATCTCTGTTGAGTTCTTCTTCGCTGCGGGAATTACAGACTTTTGCTGCTTAATCTCTACCGGTTCATGAGCCAGCGATCTAGGGTTTTCAGAGAGTTTCATTGGTAGAGCAGATTGCTTCTTCTGCTGTATAGGCTTCTTCGCTGCCAAAGGCTTGTGATCATCAGCCTTGTTCAGATTTTGCTGTTTTTTCTCGCAGACTTCAGGAACCTTAGACCTCTGATCCTCTGTCTTTTTCTTAGTCACTGCCACGATACCACGAGCCGTCGCAGGTCTCTTGACTGTTTTCTTCTTCAAATCGGGACACACTTTGACAAGAGGATCTGCTGCAGGTTTCTTAAGAAGCTTCGTATTGTTGCTAGTAGAAGGGTCTCTTCTTCCTCCCTTGGAATAAAGAGTTCGCATCCAGGAGGTGAGCAAGGTTTTAGTACCCATACGAATCTTAGGGTTTCTGTGATCTCTCAGACTCGCCAAAGAAGAAATCTCTTTAGACAAGCGGAGAAGATCCTTAGTGGAGAAACTCAACTTCTTCAAGTAAAGAAGGATATCAAAACATCTATCGACACCATCAACGCTCTGTGAATTAGCGTCTCTGATTGCAGTTGAAAAGAAACGCTGAAGATCAGATAGCTCTTCCGTTGCAGTTGCGCTCTTCACCATCTTTTTCGTTAAGTGCTTCGACGTTGATCTTTCTTAGAGAATGTAAACTGTAAAGGTTTGGAATTGGGAAAGAGGCAATGAACTAGTTAGGGTTTCACTCTCGATTTTAGAAATCAACAATAGAAATCAAAATATGGAAAGCCAGAGTGTGTCGGAGATAGTTATATAGAGTAGAGACTCCAACAAAAAAGGAAATTAAAGAAGTTTCCGTTCGTCCCAAGTAATTTCACTCGTTTCTCATCCAGCAAATCTCAAGTAGATTTAAAAACGACGCCGTCAGATTGGTGCCAGCTGCAGTATTTCCTTTTTTCCTTTTCTCTCGAGGGTAAATGGGTCAGATCCAATATTTCAACGTTAACAAATCAGGATCAGATATGTAGAGGATCAAACAACACACACGATCTTGTTACCTACGTTTGTTACCTTACAGTTGTCCGATTAATTTCCAGTAAAATATATTTTTTATTTTTCTTATTACATAGTCATTTATTTACTGTGTATATCTTTGTCAAAAAAGAAAAAGAAAAAATTAAAGTACTGTATTCTGGGGTTATGTTCTATTTTATAAACTTTTGGGGACATTTTAGCATTTTATTAGAAATACACGGGTATAATCCAAAACATTATTACAAGCTTGCTTGTCTTTGTGGGAACTTCGTCTTCTTCACTGGGAGATACAAAAAAAAGGATAAAAAAAAATCAGTGGACTTTGATGAGCTTTACTTCAATGGCTACCGAATCAACACGAATTTATTCGTTTCGGTGGCGTATACTGCCACCAGTGATCGTTCTTCTTTTGTCTCTTCCGATAGTCTCGGGAAGTTTCTTTAAACCGTTCAATGTCAGCTATGATCACAGGGCTCTAATCATCGCCGGAAAACGCCGCATGTTAGTCTCAGCTGGAATTCACTACCCTCGCGCCACTCCTGAAGTAACTATTGCTTTCACTGACCTTTCTGTTTTAAGTAATTTGACAGTTTCTGATTATTTAGTTGAAATGCCAAATATAGAAAGAATTGATCTTTCTTCAGTGATTGGTTGAATTTTGTAATATTGAAATTGGATACAGATGTGGCCTGATCTTATTGCAAAGAGCAAAGAAGGTGGTGCTGATGTGATTCAAACTTATGTGTTTTGGAATGGGCACGAGCCTGTCCAGGGTCAGGTTGGCTACAATTCTCTTTGTGTGTCCTCTCCGAGTTAGTTCTCTCTGTCTATGAAGTTAAAAGCTGGAAACTTTTGATGTTTTGTCCAGTATAACTTTGAAGGAAGATACGACCTTGTCAAATTTGTGAAGCTTGTTGGATCAAGTGGTGTCTATCTCCATCTACGCATAGGTCCTTACGTTTGTGCTGAGTGGAACTTTGGGTATTGTCTTCTCACAGTCACTGGTGTCTCTTGATTTTTTAATATTTATTGAGCTCTCTTTATTCGTTTCCTTCAATTCTTCTTAGAGGGTTCCCTGTGTGGTTACGTGATGTTCCCGGCATAGAGTTTCGAACAGACAATGAACCATTTAAGGTACATTTTCTTATTCGAATGCTCGTTTCACATTTGCTTTACTACTGTCCTTTTAAGCTTTGTTTTAGCTTTGTTGTCTTCTTAAGTAATCATATCTTTCTGTGTGCTATTTTCTAGAAAGAGATGCAGAAATTTGTAACGAAGATTGTAGATTTGATGCGAGAAGCAAAGATGTTCTGTTGGCAAGGCGGTCCCGTAATCATGCTGCAGGTCATATGAGAAATTTGTGTTTTCTGGACTTTGTTTCCAGATCAGTGAGCTTTCTTTCTTTTTATGGTCTTGCTATAAATGCCATGGACTGTAATATTTCTCACACAGATTGAGAATGAGTACGGGGATGTTGAGAAATCGTACGGGCAGAAGGGAAAGGATTACGTCAAATGGGCAGCTAGCATGGCTCTAGGGCTTGGTGCTGGAGTTCCCTGGGTTATGTGCAAGCAAACAGACGCTCCAGTGAATATTGTAATGTTTTGCTAACTTTTTTTTTTTTTTTGGCATTAAGATATCCCCGCTTCAGTCTTGCAGCTAAGCCTGTTCATCAGGCTGGTGATTTCATATAGGGATATTTTTTCTCTGTTGAGATGCCCAGTCTTTACTGATCCTGAGGCCATTGACAATGAGTCCTTAACCAGTTTTTCGTTTGATTTATGTTGGAGTTTTAAATGGGTTTATCTTCTGTTCGTGATAAATGATTCATTGTTCACGACAAAAAAACGATACTACACATATGTTATAGTTTCCTGTAAGAAAGTATTCCTTTTGACGTCTATAAATCTCTTTTTGTCTCAGATTGATGCATGCAACGGATACTATTGTGATGGTTTTAAACCAAATTCGAAGACCAAGCCAGTACTTTGGACAGAGGATTGGGATGGATGGTATATTTTTTTGTCATGCTTTCTTCTGACAAAGCTTTGCTCTTATCAAAGAAGTGTTTCCTGGAAGTTTCTGTTTCAAGGCCAGTTAACAGTTGGCCTTAGTTCGTTTAATTTTTTCTTTGTTGTGGATTGTAATAAGCGAAGGTTTGCCTTAATTGTTATGTTAATTGGTATTTGGATTGAATGAGTATGTTAGGTTGGCTTTTTGAAGGTACACGAAGTGGGGTGGAAGTTTGCCTCACAGACCTGCTGAAGATCTTGCATTTGCAGTCGCAAGATTTTATCAGCGTGGTGGAAGCTTTCAAAATTATTACATGGTAAAATAGTAACATACTAGATTGTTTTATCTCTCTTTCTCCTCCCAAGTTCATTTGTTGCATCATATTGCTGATTTATATTTATTTGCGGCAGATTCCAAATGATATTCAGAAACAACAATGATAAGTTCCATAGCTTTCTCCCTTGAGTTGAGAAACTAGGTTTTAGTATGCCATAGTATTTACTTAATATACATCCCTCCCTTAGAACCCTCAAAAGGCATGCTATGTAGGAGATAATTAGGCAACTTGGGTAAGTTGTTTTTGCCCAACTTGATTATAGAATGCCTATGATAAACATTCAATTGATTTGCATCTGTTTGTGCTGCTTATATTGATGATTCGGTTATATGGTTTGCAGTATTTTGGTGGAACAAACTTTGGTCGAACTTCTGGTGGTCCATTCTACATTACAAGCTATGATTATGATGCTCCTCTTGATGAATATGGTGGGTGGAAGCTAAGGCTAGCAGGAAAACAGATTGCTAAGAAAAATTATAGTTACTAATTTTGTATTGAAATTTTTTTTTTCATTTACTAAGGTCTGAGGAGCGAGCCCAAATATGGGCATCTAAAGGATCTTCATGCTGCCATAAAACTTTGTGAACCTGCCCTTGTTGCGGCAGATGCACCTCAGTATAAAAAACTGGGATCAAATCAGGAGGTGTGCTACTACTCTCAATTGCTTGTTGCATATAGGTTACTCTTTTTTACTAATTTTTAATAGACTAACGCTGTTCGATAAGTTTCCTACCGGTTTGATTCTTACTCTCCTTTGCTTGTCAAAAGTCTAATTTGGTTATGATGCAAGTATAGTCTTTATTGCCTCTTATAAATTTGACTTACTTACTGAACTAATTACTGGGCCGTTGTTTTGATTAACTTTCAGAATGAATATGAGATATGATATTATATATACTTAAAGATTTCGGATTCCTAACTGTAAATAACGCAAAGTCTAGGCACACATTTATCATGGAGATGGTGAGGCTGGAGGAAAGGTGTGCGCTGCATTTCTTGCAAACATTGATGAGCATAAATCCGCATATGTGAAGTTTAATGGTCAATCGTATACTTTACCACCTTGGTCAGTTAGTATATTGCCAGACTGTCGACATGTGGCCTTCAACACTGCCAAGGTTTGATTTCCATTTCTACTGGTATTGTAAATTCATTTTACTGGTAATTGCTTGTGCAATTCTGACAGTTCCTTTAGCACATTCGGTGGTATCCTTATTTGTTGCGGAATACTGCTAACTCTGACTGAAATTTTAAAAGCAGAACTGTCACTATGAGATACTTAGAAGGACCATTTGAAACTTCCCAAATATCTTCTGCTTTGAACTTGACATTTCTGTCTTAATGAGGCAATTTGCTTTTTTTCACTTGCTTCAGATAGTAGTTTCCATTCTTTTTGTTGGTCTTCCCAGATGGTTCTTTAGTTTCTCGTTTATTTGTATGTTCTTGAGCAGGTAGGAGCACAGACTTCTGTTAAAACGGTTGAGTCTGCTAGGCCTCGTATAGGTAGTATGTCTATACTTCAAAAGGTCGTGAGGCAGGATAATGTTTCTTATATCTCAAAATCATGGATGGCTCTGAAAGAGCCTATTGGCATATGGGGTGAAGACAATTTCACTATCCAAGGATTATTGGAGCATTTAAATGTTACAAAAGACCGGTCTGATTACCTGTGGCATAAGACAAGGTAGTTATGCGTAGCTATCTATTTCATGATTTTAACTAAGAACAATCATTTTAAGGACACATTTTTAAGAAGCTTTTACATCAAAATATGACTTGAAAGTTATCCGAAATTGTTTGTTTTGTCTATTATCTTTCCCGTTCAGTATTCTAGTGATATTGAGTACTTTGGAATCTATAATATTTACTTTTTTTTTTTCGATCTGTGATGGCTTTCCTTCATCTCAACCAAATTTAGAATAAGCGTATCTGAGGATGATATCTCGTTCTGGGCGAAAAATGGAGCTAACCCAACATTGTCAGTTGATAGCATGAGGGATGTGTTGCGTGTGTTTGTAAACAAACAACTCTCAGGTAATTTACAACATTTTCTCCTGTTTCTCATGCATATCTGTAATTGTGAAAATGCACTGGTCCTGTATTTCGTCTGTGCGGTTATGTGCGTTGTCTCTTGTGGTTCGTTGGGTATATCCACACAAGAGGGTTACATTGCTTTCATGAAATGAAAAATCCAAGAAATTGTTCTCTCTCATCTTTCACTAACTTGTCCTCCTGCTGAATGGAAGTAAAGGCAGCGTCGTTGGTCACTGGGTGAAGGCAGTGCAGCCTGTACGTTTTGTGCAGGGAAATAATGATTTACTTCTCTTGACTCAAACAGTTGGTTTACAGGTAAAAGTTCTACTTCCTGTTCTTTTACTTTTTTCCTTACAGCTAATTGTGATCATTTTTTACTTCACGGCACAGAATTACGGTGCTTTCTTGGAGAAGGATGGAGCCGGTTTTAGAGGCAAAGCGAAGCTTACTGGATTCAAGAATGGAGATGTGGACTTGTCAAAATCTGCATGGACCTACCAGGTGTAGTTATGGTGTATATGGTTTCTTTATAAGAGAACTAAAGTAGATGAACGGTGTAGATTCTTTTTTCTTTCTTCGCTTTATCTAAAATCTGAAGATCATTGTGGAAGCAGTTTAAATGTTTGGTGTTTATTGCAGGTGGGATTGAAGGGGGAGGCTGAGAAAGTATATACTGTTGAACACAATGAAATAGCTGAATGGAGTACCTTGGAGACTGACGCTTCACCTTCGATCTTTATGTGGTACAAGGTAAATATGGAAAACATATTGGCGTTTTGTTTTATCATACCTTCGAAAAAGAAATTTCTTACTACTTGTCTCTCATTAAGGACCCTTGCTTCTTTTTTTCTCTCCTTGTTGAATTAGACATATTTCGACACCCCAATCGGAACAGATCCTGTTGTTCTTGATCTGGAAAGTATGGGAAAGGGACAAGCTTGGGTCAATGGACACCATATTGGAAGGTACTGGAATATAACTGCCCAAAAGGATGGCTGTGACAGAACTTGTGATTATCGTGGAGCCTACAATTCAGATAAGTGCACAACAAATTGTGGAAAGCCTACACAAACCAGGTACCATGTACCACGTTCATGGTTAAAGCCTTCAAGTAATCTACTTGTGCTCTTTGAAGAAACAGGGGGGAACCCATTTAAGATTTCGGTTAAGACCGTGACTGCTGGGATTCTGTGCGGTCAAGTCTCGGAATCACATTATCCACCTCTGCGGAAATGGTCCACACCAGATTTCATGAACGGAACGATGTCAATGAAAAGTGTGGCACCAGAAATGCATCTGCGTTGTGAAGAAGGGCATGTAATATCTTCCATCGAATTTGCCAGCTATGGAACTCCAAGAGGTCGCTGCGAGAAGTTTTCAACCGGGAAATGCCATGCATCCAGATCGTTATCAATCGTTTCTGAGGTAAAAGTTATATTATCGATTAGTAAGGGTCTTTAAGTATCATTAGGTCTTCATGAAACATTCGTAATCAATACAAACATATGAATGAACATAAAAGCCGGTGACAGGATCACTAAGCGCAGTTTGATAACCCGAAGTAGAGCATATGAAGATCCTAACTTCCTAAGGAAGCTAGTATACAGATTGTGATTACAAATTTTTGACATATGGCTCTAAAGTTGGTTCATAAAAATTCTGAAAGATGACTTTTGTGGACTAAAGTCATTGTCTTCTTATGCAGGCATGTCAAGGACGCAACAGCTGCTTCATCGAAGTGTCAAATTCTGCATTTCAGAGTGACCCATGTAGCGGAACTTTAAAGACATTAGCGGTTATGGCACGATGTTCGCCATCTCAGGACACGAGTTACCTCAGTTTTAAGTCAGCGTGAAGGGGCACAGAACGATGAACAACTGCTTTGTCGTATTTATAAACCAGTAAGAACATGCCTCATCAGAAGCTTTTTGCTTCTATCTTTTTAATCTTTCAGAGAATGAACAATTGGGTTCGATCTTGTTCATCGGTGTATCCAATCTCTACTTACTTGAAACCAATAAACGCGAAATGAAACAATCTTCAATGTTTCTGCTTGTACAGTTTGTTGTTCGAGAATGTTCGACAACAATCAGTTGATGTAATGTTTTAGATCTCGATCGTTTTTAATGAAAATATGTTATGTTTGTCTCTGCCTTGCACATTATATACTGTACAGTATTTTCATTTTTAAGAAAGAAAAACACAACTTTTATTTTGAAACATCATCACCCATAAGTGTTCACTTATTCTCGTTGCATTAGTTCAACCTTTCGTAGGTGTTTTCTTCTCTAAGGAATAACAGGAAAAATGAAAAAAGAAAGAAGAACTGGAACGTCTAAACCAAATCCAAGGATTCGACCAAAAGACTGTTTAATAGAACCCAAAATCTTCTTTACATAATAAACACAAATATATAAAAGCATGAAAAAATACATGTCTTGCAAACTTGATTACATAAACATTACTAACATTTACTTCCCTAAACATAATTTAATGAATCCCAAGAACCTGCATTTGTCTAATCATCAACATAGACGAACCATACATCTGCTTGCGGCTCACATCACCTTCCTTTCCTCCTTCCTCTTCAAAAAACCTCTCACTTCCATCCAATATACACACCACCTGGCTGATGCTAGGTCTTAGCTTTGGGTCGGTTCTCGTGCAAATCAACCCTAACCGCAATACCCTTGCCATCTCTCGCCTCTCGTACTCATCCTCTAGATGAACATCCGCAATCTCCTCCAACGGTTTTTTCCTATTACCGACTAATTCACGGATTCTCAACACCAAAAGAGCGTCTTCCTTTTTCCTCGTATAATCCACCGCAGGCTGGCCCGTAACCATCTCAAGTATCACCATGCCGAAACTGTAAACATCCGCTGCGGTTGTTGCCTCGCCGGATTCCATGTATTCTGGTGCCATGTACCCAAAAATGCCTTGCGCGGATCCCTTTTTCTTCGCAGCTTGATGTGCGTGATCATTTCTAGACAAAAACTCGGCCAAAGCAAATCCGCATAGCCGCGGATTCATGTCTCTGTCGAGAAATATTGTAGAAGAAGTTATGTTCCGGTGAACGACTTGCTCGTCCCATTCCTCGTGGAGGTAGCGTACCGCGCAAGCTAGTGATTTGATCACGTTGTAACGAGTTTTCCATCGCAAAACCATGTTCCCCGGTATTTTGCTATGGAAAAGAAGATGGCTTAGCTTACGGTTCGCGGAATAATCATATACAACAAGCATTTCGCCGTGTTCGGTGCACCACCCGCGAAGCATGACTAGGTTACGGTGTCGAAGCCGGCCTAGGTTAAGTAGTTCGGTGGAGAACCTCGTTACTAGCGCAGGACATTTCGTCATACCGAGACGTTTCACAACAATATGCTGATCCCGGTTTAGTAAACCGTAATAAGCGGTACCGAAATCGACCTCAGCAACGCGACGCGCGTCTGAGAAATTGTCAGTAGCTAAAACAATGTCGTTGTATGAGATCTCCCTTGGCGTGTCTAATACGAAAGACTTAGATGACGTCGTCCGACGGCTGTTGTTACTGTAAAACCGATTTTCTCCCGTCTCCGCCGTTTGGTAAATAGAATCTTCGAGGGCAGTAACGTAATTTGACGACGGTGTTGACTCTGAAGACGCGTTCAAACTTGTCGTTGAATTGGTAGGGTTCGTCGTTGTGGACCTTGTGGTGGTGGTGGTGGTGGTCGTCGCGGACGTTGAGGTGGACTTCAGTGAAGACAAAGGAATATACCGAGGATGGCTTTTGAATGAAGGTAACGCCGGTAAGTCGCCGGGGAAATCTCCGGAAAGTGCTCCGATGACCCATTTCATGTTGGGACGAAGGTGTGGGTTGTTTAAGGAACAGAGCAGAGCAAGATGAATCATTCTCTTCATATCTGAGAGAACATAAGATCCTTTCGGTAGCCGAGAATCACCAATGGTGAGTAACTTCCGGTCATCGGATAACCTCCGAACCCAATCTAGCAAAACGATTTTGTCTTCAGAGAACGAAAGGTCGACGGCGCGTCTACCGGAGACAACTTCTAGCAACACGACACCGAAGCTGAACACGTCTGTTTTTGCGGTGGCGACGGTTTTCTTCCGGAAACTCTCCGGCGGTAAGTACCCGATGGTCCCACCGATTCTAGTCGAGTCAGCAACACGGAACTGGTGGTTCCTGAAGGAGGAAACAGAGTCGTAACTCGTGTCGAACTCAACTTCATCAATCTCGTGTTCTAGCCACCGAGCCAACCCGAAGTCTCCGAGTCGTGCGTTAAACTCGGAGTCCAACATGACGTTGCTCGTCTTCACATCTCTGTGGATAATCTGCGTCTCTAACTGCTCGTGGAGATAGAACAACGCGGTGGCGAGTCCTTTTACGATGTTACCCCTCCTATCCCAATCCAACGGTTTAAATTCAGTGTTAATATCCGGCCGTCGAAAAAGCACTCTGTCTAAGCTCCGGTTAGGCATGTAGTCGTAAACAAGAAGCAACTCGTCGTCATGGAGACACCATCCTCTCAACTTCACGAGATTCCTGTGCCGGAGCTGAGCTACAGCGACAAGCTCAGCCGCGAACGTCTTCTCGAACTGCTCTCCTTTCTTCTCCGCCAAGCATTTCACAGCCACGGTGGTTCCGTCGCTTGGTAACAAAGCCTTGTAAACACGGCCGAAACCGCCGCTTCCGAGGATGAGTTCGTCGCTGAAACCGTTAGTCCCGATGTAGAGCTCCGAGTATCCAAAGATTCTCGGGTTCTCGCAGCCGATTTTGCCGGAAAGCTGAACACCTTCCATGTCAGTGAAAGGTTTGTCATTACTCTCCATAAAGGTCGAGTCTTTATTGCTCTCGTTGATGCAAAGATTCAAGCTTTTCACCAACTTGGAGCTGTGTAGTCGCCGGAATAAATCTCCGATCAAACTCGCTACTTGACGTCCACAGTCACGACTCTTCTTCTTCTCCTCTTCTTTGGTCTCCTCAACCATCGCCGGAGACTCTACGGACGGCTTTAACTGGCCGGATTCCGCGGGTAATACGAAACAGAGATGATCCACTGCCATTGGCGCCATGTGGACGTGTAATAATATCAAATGTGAATGAATTTATGATATGGTATGCTTTATAAAGCATATATGTGGCGATCTATTAGATTTATTTGACCGACCAAAATTGAATGATGGACTTTTGCCAGCAAGGATGTGTGAATATATACTGTGTGTTCTTCTAGAAAATTTTATTTTAATGTTTCAAAAAGGTTAGTATTATTATTCTGAAATATGTATTGAAGATTGAAAGCATTAATTTCAACAAGATTAGGTTCGCGTGGTTTGAAATTAGCAGCAAACCCATTCATCGGGTTATGGTGATTGATGTGTCATTGCGAAGGATTTCTCCATTTCCTTCTTTAATTCTTAGCTATAATTGATTTTTCAATGAGAACAAATATTTCACGAAAATGTTTTATGTATGGGAAAATTGAGACCGAAGAAGACTTTCACTTTAAATCGTGTCGTCGAGAAGAATATTGACGGTCTAAATTTGTCTTCTTCGATATATATATATTTTTTTCTTTTCTAATATAAATTTCAAATAAACTCAAGCTGTTTTTAGTTTTACTTTTAATTTGGTCAATGACGTGTAATGCATTCGAAAGAAATACGCGCTAGTTTTTTAGGTTGGGATTTTCTTTTCATCATCTTATCAGTTGGATTTTTCTTAGTCTGAGACCGACCTTTGATAGTACTTGCGGCGGATCCACTAAGATCACATTTAAGTGTTATAATTAAGGTGCGTTAGTAGTTAATTTTATTCATGTACTTAGTTCTCGAGATCGTTTCACAAGTTCAAATTCCAGATGTTTTGAAGATTTTCTGGTGCTTAGTTTTTAAAGCCGATTTTCGTTGAGAAGACTGGATAAAATTATATTTTCACATGTACACGGAGATGAGATGAATGGTCTCTTTAACAAACAAAAAAAAACAGATGCACATGAATGGTCTAGAAAATTATATATATACTGTTTCTGGCTTTCTAGAGAATTAAACTCTTTATTAAAAATAAATATTTTATTAGAAGTCCAGACTATTTTAAAATCAGTTTACAGGCTGATTTGATTTTGGTGAAACAAAGACTAAGAGTTCCTAAAGACGAATAAGATAATCACTTTCTGATAATGTTTTAGAAGCGTTTCGAATCTTGACTCATTAATAAGCTAATAAGCTATCACATCTCCCATTATGACCAGTGAATAGTTTTATTATTCACTTCCTTGTTTTCGTCGATTACAAGTTTTACGTTTTTAACTACGTATAGACCTTGCCATCAGGCTGAATGTAAGTAGAACAGAAAAAACAACCATAATACAATATTTTACTTTTAGATACCTTTTGGCTTAGACTATTTTCTCTTTGTTAACGTATCTTTCAAAAAAAAAAATCGTATGTCTAGAATATGTGATGTAATAGTTTTCGGCTCAGCAATCAAATAAATCAGAAGAATTATTTGTAACCGGTGAGAAATGTAGAATTATCTGTAGTAAAGTTGGGGTAAAATTACATGTTACCCCAAGTTTTGTGACCGCTTACCACCCAGTAATAAATCAGTTAACTTTCTACCACCTTTTTGTACTGCCGCATCTTATTGTAACGGTGATTATCATCAGAATTAACGATCAACCAACATAAGAAAACAAAACCAGAAGGACGCAAAATGGTGTGGAGGAAAGTGGGGGACAAAGATGAATAAGATGTTGATAGAAAATGGAAATTACATAAAGCAAGAGTAAACCTGATTATCATTTTTCATTAAACCCCAATACTATGAAACGTATTATATCGGCAATATCAGTCGAATCAGTCCCATAATTTTCTGAATTTATGACGTCAAATCACACATGTGATTCCCTCCCAATCACTCATGTCGAGTTCGTGTCTCTTAGATGATCAACAATCTATGAAAATGAAAAGACCCCATATTAAATCTTTCGAAACAAAGACCGCATTAAGATCCAGATTTAATTACTTTTTTCTTTAACTACATTCCGGTAATATTAAGCTCTGCAAAGATAATTTCCTGTTAATCCAACTCACATTCGTGTGTGGCATTATTTGGATATAAATTAACCAAATTAAAAAAGAACAACACATTATAGAAAATTTAATGAAATTAGTGCACACCATTAATATATATCGGAATATAAAGCCAATTGCTGCTTTCACCTCTACTAATTTTTAAAGTCGATGATTATATGATGTTTTTTTATATAACTAAAACATACTTTATCATATTGATACGTTTTTAAAACAATTACCAGTAAAAGAAAATGAAAAAAAAAGAGTTTTGGGTCACCGCAACAAATGACATCATCAATGTTAATTTTAGAGTTTCACTGGATTTATTTCTGACGATTTATCTGCTTTTTTTTTGCAACTATTATTGGTTTCGTAACTGGAGAAGTCAATATTAGTACAGTTGGAAATGGAAAAACTTTAGAAGGCTGCAATAATGCCACCATAAATGCAATAAGATAAGGGAGACACATAAAAAGAGCTTATAAAGATAGGATTGCTACTTTCTCTATGTATCTTCTTTTTTTTTCCCCAAAAATAAGTAATTTATTTATTTTCACTAGATAAATAATTAAATTAAAGTAAAAAATAGAGACATTTTTTATTTTGTTAAATATCGAGTTATTTGAAAACCATAAAATAAAGAAAACAAATAGAATGTGGAATCTATGGCTTCTTTTGTTTAGCTGAGAGGTTGGTTGATGTCGCTGACCTACCTCTCTTATTCATTTTTTGTTGGCTTTCATATATTATTCACAGCAGAGGAAAAGAATATGGTTTTAGAATCTCTTAGTGTAATTGTTGTAACTACTACTCACTTATGCTTTTGTACTACTAATAAGTATGACCTTTTTGTCCAATTATTTCAACTAAATGTAATGAAGATGCTGATTTTCAAGCATTTATTATCCACTCATAAATGCTTAGCAACTGTTAACTTACCTACCAGATTCTCATACTGACAAATATGTTTCACTATGACACATTATTATTCACTTGTACTGGCAAAAGTTAAAAATATATCAATCTTAATTATGAAGTTACGGAATGGTAACTGTTTAATCTAAGCAAACTGAAGTACATATATCCTGGTTTATGCAATTCACTTCATAAAAAGAGTAAAGTATAGTGCATATGTGAATTGTGATGATTTCTATTTAAGTAATCCTGCGCAAAAATTTTTTCCTTCACAAGAAACCAAGATGCTCGTAGGAAACTAATGAAACACATATTTGGGTAGTACAAGTGGTTTGACTTATGGTACATGATGAAGACTTCTAAGTGGTTGTAAATTTGTAATGTTATGACATATTTGTTTTATCTAACATAATAAAAAACTAATTGATTCATAAAAGTTGAAACATAAGTTGAAACATTTCAAAACTTTATTAGATACAAGGACGTTGACACGTTGTTATATCATATGGGACCTGAGATGCTCTGATACAAACGATAAAGAAGACACCTACTTCCAACTAAAATTGGCTTTATACCGTGACTGAAGCTCTTCCTCTGCGATGATATTCACACATACATTTTGTCAATATACTATATAATAATTATTGACTATTACGATTTGCTATTTGGGATTTCAGAAAAAATAGTAGTGAAAACGTTGAAATTAACAGATGGTTTATACTCGAAAATAACGTGTGGATGCATAGCCAGCCAGGATGGGGAAGTGGGTTCCATATCGGCTTCCCTTATTTATATATTGGTTTTCGCTTAATTGAAATGAAGACGTGTTTTTTTGAGTTTTTGTCCAAAATAGAAAAGTTTCACAATCAGATTGGGCTTTTACTGGATTCTAAAATTTAGTATACACTATGCCCCAGTTTAATAAACTAGGCAGGGCCATATAGACGCATAAAAGAGAAATTTGTTAGTTTTTCGACAGAACATTGTTTTTTTCCCCCGCTCAAGACAGTTTGGGGACAGAAAGATGTATCTTGCTATAAATCTTGTAAAGAGTGTTTGCCTTGCTAGCATAAATTTCTACAGTTTCATTGCTTAGAATTTGGAAATTCTGTTTCTGAATTTTGATATATGTCAAATTGTGTTTGAGAATGTTTGTTTTATAAACATGAGCGTTCGACCATTTGCCTCTGAATAGAGAAGGAAATTTAGTGGTTGTTGAACATTATTGCATATAATAAGTTCTTACCTCACTCTTACTTTTTGATAGTTTTTGGGTGTGTGCAGGAAGCAAAAGACGCTTATGCCTGCACACACCCAAAAACTAAGAGTGGAAATTTAGTGGTTGTTGAACATTATTGCATATAATAAGTTCTTACCTCACTCTTACTTTTTGATAGTTTTTGGGTGTGTGCATGACCTTTTTCAAAGCTTCAAAGAAATAGTTTTATGGAAAAATTAAGAGTGCTTATCTTGTTACTTCCACGATGGGATCATGGGGGTTGGAAGGATTTCTGTATGAGAGAGAATAGAGTTACTCAAGATCCAGAGAGACAGATTTTTTTTAAGTTTTCCCCGTAGTATGACTGATAAAGCAAATCCCTCAAGATCACTCAGTGGAATAAGATCAATAAACAACAGAAAAAGAGGTATACTGTTCTGTATACCATATCAACATTGTTATCGCTGGTTTTCGTTGTGTAGATTTTAAATCTTCAATGATCATCTAGCTTTCTTGATATAAATTAGGTCGTGTTGTTGCTCTATCGCTGCAACAATCTCCAAAGCAGAATACTGAAGCTGATGCTTTAATGGAAGATCTGAGGAAATAGAAGGCTACTTAAGTGGCTGCTCAGAAAAAGATGAGGACTACTATTCTGAATCAATAATTGTCTTCTCGGGATGAGACAGCGACTCATATGGAGAAAGCTAGTGACTTGATGGACACGTCTTTAGTGGCCGGTGAGCAGAGCTGAAACATATTTTCCTTTACTATTTTCCTTGTCTGTAAGAGACAATGATAAAGTTTCAGATAGGTTACTTCCACCATCAGAAATCTCTATAGGGTGAAGTATAGTAGCGGCCCAACGTCTTTGTGTAGCTTTCTTGGGCTACAAGAGGGTTTATAGTTAGCAGAGAGAGAACTTGGTAAATATATTCAAAACCGAACCGATCAACAACGGGTAGCTGTTTCAAATAATATACCTGGAAGATTCATAACAATAGAATTTCGAGACTTTTCAGTTCCTAGTCGCTTCCCGGAAACACACAGACCTCGTTCGGACCGAGTTTTCATACAACCTAATGTAAACCTTCAACTTTGTTACATATTAAAAAATCCTCATTTTATCTATATCTGACTTTAAACGATCAATTGAATGATACTTCTTCTTTTTTTCTTTTAAAAAAAATTTTGTGCAGAGAAGCATTGCAAGCCAACGATTCATCCCATTTCATTTGGGTGAGATCGAGGTCCGAAGGAACAAAGAAGCTCGATTGTAAGGACAGGTTTGAAAAGATTTGACTATCTCTCCACAAATGTTAAGTAATCATATATTAGAATATTTCTTTTGTCAGCATTACCAAAATTGTTATTGAAAACGATTTTACAACGTCTTAAGGGGTTCTTTTTTATTTTTTATCGGAACAAAAGTTTAAAGATTAACTTTCACACAGAAAAAAGAAGAAGTAATCACACATATATAGACGCACAAATATATCGATGTCATTATAGAAAAGATAGGTACGTACACGTACACAAGCAGCTTACTAGCTCGTACATAGCAACGGGTCAGTGGAATGTTTATCATGCATGGCAGACGATACAATCAACTATTTGATCTGTCGCTTTTTATTTTACTTAACTTGCATTATATAGACACACATCACGATACGAAAAATATAGATTAATAGGTAGATAAGTTCATCATGAGGTATTTATTCTTGTGATCTTGATCGAATCCATCCATGCGCATCAGAGATACTCATGTGTAGAGACAAATAAGAACTCAACCCCGATATAAATCTCATCGTTCACCAGAAATCCGTTGGAAGCTTTGTGGAGTTCCTCTAGCGGCAAAAACTTCCTGAAGCCCCAGCGGCTATTGGAGGAAAACCGGTGTTCGACCACTTTATCACACAAGTTGACATTACAATTAGCAAACGGCTTATATATATATACATATAGGAAAATGAAAAAGAATGTAAATATAATACAAGATTCATGGTGATTGCGCTTGAGTTGGTCCAAAACTCGCAGTTTATAGACGGCCGATGTTGCTTGCACTGAAACATTGCTCACGAAATCGGACGCATGCAAAAACAAAGACAACGAATTTCCTTTCCCCTCTAAGTAACCTTTAGGGTACATCTCTAAGTACCTGGTTGAAATAGAAAACATGTATGAATAAGATATACTTCTTAATATGACAGATGCATGTTAACAGTGGAATAATGTAATTTCAGTGTAAAAGTTATTTCATTTCGGAAATAAAGATTAATCAAATTCTAATTTTTTTTTAAAAAATATTCTTAATGTTTCTTTTATATTTTCTTTTATATTTTCTTTAATTTAAAATTTTGTTGTTATTTGAAACATTAGTTCTAAAGTATGGATAACTGAGTCAATTTATAGAAAATTTTAATTTGTGCGTATTCAACCAAAATATATATATCGTCATAGACTGAAACAGAGGGAATACAAAAATTTGCATACCATCTCCGTGGTCCAACGGCGAACTCGTACGACGAATGATGTTCACCATCAAAGGAGGAAAACTGAGTGATCTTCCAGGTGAATCTAGACTTGTTCCGAGGCACCTCCATCACTTTAAGGCCTTCCGCTGTCCCCATGGTTCGAGAGATACTGGTTACATTAAGGAATCTTGGTTTGACTTCGGTGATCTCGACATAGAATACCGCTTTGTCGTTCACAAGACACTTCCCCTTCAACAACTCTTGTGAGATGAAGCTGCTTAACCCCCATGAATCATGCTTTGAGTCGAAACACAACTGCAACGCTGATAAGACAACATATATCGCAGTATCAAGATATAACAAAAAATTATCAAAATCATCACCAACTAATACTTGTGAGATTTTAATATTTACGTGTGCATATATCAGGACCTCCGGTCTGAGAGACAACGCTGAGTTTGAAACTGCAGTTGACTTCCCAATTACAACCGGTACAGTGTTCATCCGTGATATGCAGATAAAATGATAAGTAGTCCTTGGCAACATCTGAGCGGATAGCAAACTTCCTATATCGCCATTATCAAGCCAACAAGATTGATACACATATTAGGTTAAACTAAACTGCAGAACCGTGTTAGGGGACCAGATCGAATGACTCACCATTTTAGACCAAACACAGAGAAGTCCAATGACTCACACGACTTCACTTGTTGAGTCATCACTTTACACATTCCATCAACCAACATGAAGTGAGTGTTGTTGCGTTTCTTTGCCTGATCTTTTATGGTGTCTAGATATATAGAATATATGCAGATGAGCAAACATATACACAACATTTAATTAAACTTATATGTGGGGAAGTGTATATATAATTAAAACGAACCTTCAAGTGACGTTAGACCCATTTTTACACAGGTAGCCGTCGTCTTAAATGCCGTAGTAGGATTTTTAAATTTGTTGGTCTGTAGTTTGTTTTGGAGTGAGGAGAAAGTGGTATGTGTCTGTATATATAGGCAAATTCCTTGACGAAGGGGTTTCAATTAGATTCTAATTAAACAGCACCAGTTATTTTATTCCAAAAAAAAAAAAGAAGAAAATCAAGATTATTGATATGATTGGTCAGGGCCATAGGAATTTCTACAGCTTTTAAAACGTTTCTACAGTTCTTTCCTTCTACCAGTTAGGCTTTAATATAAAGACGAGGTATGAAACTCATAGCTTCCTTGTCCATGTTATTTTCTTTTTTTCCTATTTTTCAAAGGTGGTTCTTTTTTAGTCTTTTAATGTTGTAGATGTTTTCAGTTCATGAAAAAAACAATAAGCTACTACAAATTTACAAGCCTAATTTCTACAAAAATTAATCCACCATTACAATCTTAATTAAATAATCGGACTATAAACCCGCTTTTTCATCAAGTTGAAAAGTATAGGTCTCGGTCATGAAATGAACTTTTGATTTATTTGTTCATAAATTCTCTTTTTCAAATTTTTATATTAATGGTACTATCTTACCTCTATAGGCTCTTTGGGATCGGGTTAAGCCAATATTAATTAATTTGTTCACTTGTTTCGATCAACGAAATTAAGTCGAAATGGCAGCAGACCTGTTTGGACTTGACACGAATTTGTATGGTCCTGTCGATAACACCGATGAGAATATAATCCTTTTATATACCACCAACAATAAAATTATTTTGTATTCTATACGTTTTTGGTTTATCAAAAAATTTCGGACGTTTGACTGACTCATGCTTCTTTTTTTGGATCGGGAACTTAAAACATGCTTCTTTTTTTGGTAAAAAACTTAACCATGTTAAACTACGTCTTTTATATCACCAAAATCCAAATTCATGACTTCAAGGAAATCTTAGGTTTTCTATTGAGTAATACCCCAATTGATCTGCTGATGCTAAATTTTGTGCATTAAACATGAGAAAGCAGTTTCATGCTTAATTCGGGCCAGCCTAAAAAAAATGCCCTAGTAGAGCATAACTAACTGGTTAGAAGAGTAGATTCGATCATATCTAAAACGAATCATATCCTTCGGTCCATATATTCCACAAGCACTCTCTATACCTTTATCTCTACGTACTTTTTTGGGGGGGTCTAAATGTTAAGAGATCTCTACGTACTTGTATTTTGATGTTTACTTCCACAAGCACTCTACTTATTCCCCGCTTTCGAGAATCTAACAACAATGGCGGTCAATTTTAACATGGCGTACGTAGAGATAAGCAATGCAACATCCCTCGATCTTTCGAGATTCTAACAGCAATGGCGGTCAATTTTCTGTATTTTTTTAATGAAACTTACATACATATATCTACTTTCCTAAACTAAGATATCTTACATTACACGTTTATCATTATACTAATCAATCATAAAGCTAAACCAATCAAATTCCTTATTGTACGTGAATGTGATTGACTTGATTACATGATTGTGAGAGATTGATATCTCATCATAATAAATTCACCTAATTGAATAAAAGACCTACACGTAATATAACTTCTTGTTGATTTCTCAACAGTAATAAAATAGAGGAAAAACTAAAGGAAATAAGTGCCGCTGCAAAAATGGCCTCCAAAGCATAACACTGAAACTGATTCTCCGATAAATGATCTGAGTGAAAAGAAAGCTACTCAAGTGGCTGCTCAGAAAAAGATGAGGACTACTATACTGACTCCGAACTGGAACAACCGTCTCCAATACCGATATTAACAGTTTTTTTTTCATTTACTTGCAACCAATCCATTGGTAGCGTGTGGTTCGAATCTTACCTCCAAAACCGCTCTGATACATTAGTTTCTCTGTTTTCTTTTCCCGCCAACCACATTACCTTCTCCGTCATATGTTGTTATTTTTAGCGTTGTGTCTATCTTTCTTCTGCAGTTCCAGTGAGTGGACTGTTGGATGGAATATTTGAGAGACACAGCCGGATTAGAGAAGCTGAGTGAAGTTCTGTTTCATCATCAGTCTCTATTTAACACAAATCCTAAAGAGAAAGCTCAGTGAAACAGGCAAACAGCGGTATTTGTTTTCAGTATACAGCAATAATATCAACATTTCAAATCTTGAATGTTGCGAATTTGCATAGATTTATGCCTTATAATCGGCTACTTTTTCTTGATTTCTGATAACATCCCAAGATTAGCAAAGTTACTAAGCCTCAGGTTATGATTTTGTGTAGGTTCTATATAGAAAAAGCAGTATTGGAGAAAGAGGGCGATGTAGCGCAGATAAATGAAAGATAACAACAGTGAAGAGCTCAAGACAAGTGGTCAGCTCATCATGGATGCCAGGACACTGCCTCAATCATCTCCAAAAGATCAGATTCTCATGGCGCATGTTAGCTAACAGTTGGCGTGTTGGCGTCGCCGGTAAATGTTTTCCGGTGGGAAGCCACAATTATCGACGGTTCTGAGTTTGAGGATGGATTTCAATGCCAGTCGAACGAAGAATTCTTCCAGTACCTCAGGAACTAGGTACATCGGATATATTTCTATTATTCTTGTCTTAATCTTAAATCTCTTTCCTTTTTCTGATTTATTTCAATTAATCTTTTCAATAAACACTATCGAACCACGCAAAGCCAAGCCGCATATGCGTGTGTCTATATGTCTCTCATGCACTTTTTGAACTATGATTGAAATTCACTCCTTTATATAATTAAAGAGTTTATCTCACACTATCAATGTGGGACAACACTCACGAGTTCTCATCATTTCATTTAGCCAATATTCTTAAGGCTTTCTCATGAGCCAATTGACTCATTTCTTTTTCACAGTTGCCCATTTTATAATACTCAGTTCAATTGACTTATAAAATTGCTCCAACATCACACAACACAGAAGCAGAAATATATCGATGTCACTACAGACAAGAAAGGTAAAGGAGCTTACTAGGTCGTACTGTCGCACATAGCATCGGATTCAGTTGAATGTCATCATGCATGCAAGACAATACAATCAACTGATTTGGTCCATTACTGCGCATCACGATAAGCAAAATATAGAATAATAGGTAGATAAGTTAGGTATTTATTCTTGTGGTCTCGACTGAATCCATTAATGCGCGTCATCGATACTCATGTGTGGAGACAAATAAGAACTCAACCCCGATATAAATCTCATCGTTAACAAGAAAAGTCTCCACAAGATCATATATTAGATAATTTGTTTTGTCAACATTTCAAAAATTATTATTGAAAACGATTTTTACAACGTCTTAAGGGGTTCTTTTTTACTTTTATCGGAAGTTCGGAACAAAAGTTAAAAATTTAACTTTACTACAGACAAAAAAAGAAGCCATTGGAAGTTTTAAATGGTAGCTCTGTGAGCAGTCACACATTGACACATATACAGACGCACAAATACATCGATGTCATTACGGAAAAGAAAGATACGTATACGTATACGTAGCTTACTAGCTCGTACATAGCAACGGATCAGTTGGATGTTTATCATGCATGGCATACAATACAATCAACTGATTTGATCTGGTGCTATTTATTTTACTTTTCTGTAAACTTGCATAATATATAGACACACATCACGATACGCAAAATATAGAATAATAGGTAGATAAGTTCCTCATGAGGTACTTATATTCATTATTCTTGTGGAGTTGTGGTCTTGATCGAATCCATCAATGCGCCTCAGAGATACTCACGTGTGGAGACAATTAGGAACTCAACCCCGATATATATCTCATCGTTCATCAGAAATCCGTTTGAAGCATTGTGGAGTTCCTCTAGCGGCAAAAACTTCGTGAAGCCCCAGCGGCTATCGGAATAAAACCGATTTTCGGCCTCTTTATCAAACAAGTAGACATTAGAATTAGCAAACTGCTTATATCTGCATGTTTATCTAGAGTAATACTTAGAAGAAAAAAAAAAGAAAAAAAAAAGTTAAGATATACTTTTTTCACAATGATTGCGTTTGAGTTGGTCCAACACTCGAAGTTTATAGACTGCCGATGTTGCTTCCTTAGGAACATTGGACACGTAATCGGATGCATGCAAAAACAAAGACAACGAATTTCCTTTCCCATCTGAGTTTCCTTTTGGGTAAATCTCTAGGTACCTGGTTGAAATGGAAAACATATGTATAGACAAATTTCTTAATATATAACACATGTTTTGCGCAAAAAATGTTGTTATATAGATGTTAAACGCTAATTCATTTTCGATACTCACTATCCCTACAGAATTGTATTGTTACTTAAAACATTTTATTTGTGTGTATTCAACCAACAAATATAATAAATTGAAACAGATAGAGGGAATAGAAAATTTGCATTATTGCATACCATCTACGTGGTCCAACGGTGAACTCGTACGACGAATGGTGTTCACCATCAAAGGAGGAAAACTGAGTGATCTTCCAGGTGAATCTAGAGTTTTTCCGAGGCACCTCCATCAGAGTAAGGCGTTCCGCTGTCCCCATGCTTCGAGAGATACTTGTAACATTGAGGCATGTTGGTTTGACTTCGGTGATCTCGGCACAGAAAACCGCTTTATCGTTCACAATATATTTATTTTCCAGCACCTTATGTGAGACGAAGCTGTGTCGTCCCCATGAAACACTCTTTGAGTGGAAACACGTCTCAAACGCTGATAAGACAACATATATCAGTATCAAAATTGAAAAAAAAAAAAAAATCATCATTCATCACTATTTTAATACTTGAGAAAATTTAACATATACGTATGCATATATCAGGAGGTCCAGTCTGAGAGATTAGGCTGAGTTTGAAACTGCAGTTGACTTTCCAATTGGAACCGGTACACAGTTTATCCGTGATATGCAGATAACAGGATAAGTGTTCCTTGGCAACGTCTGGGCGGATAACAAACTTCCTATACAGCCATTTTCAAGCCAACTAGATTAATACACATATTAGGTTAAACTAAATTGCAGAACCATGTTAGGGGACCAGATCGAATGACTCACCATTTTAGACCAGAAACGGAGAATTCCACTGACTCACACCACTTCACTTCTTGAGTCATCACCTTAGACATTCCATCAACCAACATGAAGTGAGCGTTGTGACGTTTCATTGCCTGCGCTTTTGTGGTGTCTAGATAAAATAAATGCAGATGAGCAAACATATGTAGAAATTAATTAAGACTTATATCTATTGTGCATGCATCTATAAATAAAACGAACCTTCAATTGACGTTACACCCATTTTCAAGAAGGTGGCCGTCCTCTAAAATACCGTAGTAGGATTTTCTAATTTGTTGGTCTCTAGTTTGTATTTGGAGTGAGAAGATAGTGGTATGTATGTCTGCATATATAGGGAAATTCCTTGAAGATCGGGTTTCAGCTCGAATATAAAACAGAACCAGTTAAGGATTAAAAAAAAGATTATATTGGAGATGTGATTGGTTAGGGCCAAGGAAGTTCTACAGCTTTTCAAACGTTTCTACTAGAGTTGGGCATTCGGGTATCCATTCGGGTTCGGTTTGGGATCAATTTAGATTCGGGTTTTGAAATACTAAAAATATAACCCATTCGAATATTTTAAAATCTCGGTTCGAATTCGGTTCGGATGTAATCGGGTTTGGTTCGGAGTTAGTAAAAAATTAAAAACCCAAATATACCCAAAATATTTTCGGTTCCAGTATTTATTCGGATTTTGGGTCTCGAAATACCTATTATATACCAAAAATACCTATTTTATCAAAAGTATACGGTTAAGATCCAACTCAAAAAGATAAACCGTAAATAATATTTAAAGAAAATATTAAAATAAAATTTAAAATCAGTTTGTTCCTAAATATTTATATTTTTTTGGATATTTAAATTATTTTATCTTAAAATATCTGATAACTTCAATGTATAATTGTATATTTTAGTATTTTGAATTATTTTAAACATTTATATAATTAATAATTTTAGAAGTTTATTTATATTTTGAATATTTCGGATACTCGTTCGGTTCTCGGTTCAGTCCGGGTTCGGGTTGAAGTTTTGGAATACCGAAATTCTAGATCCATTCGGATATTTTGTTGGTTTCGGATTCGGTTCAGTTCAATTTTTTCGAATAAGGTTCAATTTGGATTTTCGGGTTCGAATATTTTGGGCAGCCTTAATTTCTACAGTACTTTATTCTACCAGTTAGGCTAACGGTAGGTAGGTCTCATAGAAACAAATAGCTCCTTACATGGCTACAGCGTATATCCTACATCCATGTTATTTATACTCCATATGTTAAACTACGTCTTTTCTCATCGCCAAAATTCAAATTCACGACTTCAAAGAAAACTTAGATTTTCTAAGAAACTCCAATTGATCTACTGATGCTAACTTTTGTGCATTAAACATGAGAAAGCACATGCTGAATTCGAGCCAGCCTAGAAAAAGCAACGTAGCTAGAGAGCATAACCAACGGGTTACAATGGGTAGATTCGATCATATCTCTAACGAACCATATTCCACACCCACTCTCTATACCTCTATGATTACGTACTTGTATTTTAATATTTACTTCCAGAATCACTCTATTTATTCCCCCGCCATCGCCCAAGAGAATCTAACAACAATGGTGGTCAATTTTCAAAACAGCAAAACATATGCGTAGAGAGAGAAGCAATGCAACATTCCTCTTCAAGCAAGAGAGAGAAAAAAAAAACATTCCTCTTCAAGCCCTAGACAACAGATCAATGCTCTCTATTTAAGATAGGTAAATCAAATAAACTCACCCAATTGACAAAAATAAAAAATACACGTAATGTAAGTAACCATTTGTTGGTTTCTCAACAGTAATAAAAAAATAGAGGAAAAACAAAAGAAAATAAGTGCCGAAGCTGATGGTCCAAAGGAAGAATATGAGGGAAACAGAAAGCTACTCAATTGGCTTCTCAGAAAAAGATGAGGCCTACTCCAAAAAATACAAAAAAATTCAAAGAAAAAAACATTTCCAAAATTTCCAAATAAATTAAAACAAAATCTAATTTCTTTTAAGAAATGCATATAATTAAATTATAGATTATAAATTAAAAAGCTATATATTTTTATTATTATAGTACATAATAGTACAGTAGAGGACAATTTTGATAATAGTACATAATAGTGCACATAACTAATTAGAATGTGAATATTTTTTTAAAAAATATATAATTGATAATTAGTTATATGATATTTGATTATTAAAATATGAATTTTTATAGGTTTAAAAATATAAGATCTTAATTAACCAAATGAGCTGATGTATATCATTCTTATTTGTATCTTCATTTTTTTTCTACACAAAATATACTTTTTAATTTATAATTTTTAATATGTTTTTCTAATAAATTTTAGATTTTATTTTGAATGGTTCTTTTTGAATTTTTGTATTGTTTGAAAACTTATCATTACTTACGTCTAAAGTTTTTTTAAAAAATTGTATCGTTTGGAAACTTATCATTATTATTATTATTTTTTTTGAATTTTAAATCTGCATTGTTAATAATTTTTATTTTTTCTAATATTTGGATTTAAAAAATTATAATTATTTCTGAATTACAAAAAATAAAAAAATTTATACAGTTTAAAAGTTGATGTATAATTATAAATAAAATTTAAGTTTATATATTAATTTTTGAATAAAATATTTTATGTATAAATTGGTACACAAATTAAGTTGGTGTATTAGTGCAAAATATTTTGATAAATAAAATCTTAAACTAAAAATATAAAAATAACACAGACATAGACATTTTTTAAATTTGAGCATCAATTCATTTATGTTATTATCAAAAAGGAAAGTAAGTATAATTAGTTTACTTTTATTATCACCACCATTAGACATGAAATCAAAAAAAAAAAAAAGAAAGATAGAATTCAAAATACAATCAGATTTAAAACCAAAAAAAAGTGAAAAAGGTAAATTTTTTTTTTTTTTTGGGAGAGTGTAAAAGCAAATTTCTTGGTAGCTAACATGATCAAGATACAATAATTCAAACTAAAATAGAACAGCGGTCTTTTCTTTTTGTTGGTTTATAATTGAGTTTATTCATATATTATAATGATTATGTAAGTTAATATTTATATTACTAAGTATCCTTATTTCAATTGATAAAAATCTTTAGGTAAAACTTAAAGGTTGTTGGTTCTGACAGGAATTTGTGACAAAATTACTATTACATATTGTGGTTCTAGGCCTAGAAGATGTAAGGACTTCGACCTAAAACTTCTTAATAATTAAAAAAAAAGATTTGTGTTAGGCATAATTTATAACTTATTAGATAGAATTAAAAAACTTTTTTCAGATTTGAAAAGTCAAATACCATTACGAATAATAGGAATATACAATCGATTATGTAAATTCACCAATTAAACCAAGTGATCGTATCTTGGTGGTAAAGGGCTCACAGCTGTGAGTACCGCCACCCGGGTTCGGTTCCTTACCACAACGGATTTAACATCTCTTCTGTTGGGGCATTGAACCTCACTTGTGAAGATAGTCGGGAATGTCACTGCCGAGACACCAGAGTTATCAAAAAAAAAAAAGTTCACCAGTTAAGTTGGAATTGGATACGGTGAAAGGAAGGCTCCAGTAGTCTGGACATGTGTGGTCGAGTGGTAAGGGTAAAGGAAAAAGAAGTGAAACTCTTAAATTTGGGTTTGATTCATTTTATAAACAAAAATCATATTTATGTAGAAAATTTGTCAGTTCCGTTTTAACCCAACTGATTTACATGATAGTTAGAAATGTAGGTGGCATGACTTTTTCCTGATATTAGTCGTAAGATATTCCAAACTCGGAGTAGGTGGTGTGGTGGTTTAATTTAGATCTCATGGATCTTATAGCCCATTCGACCCGAGTCTATTTAAACCTGATGATGTTCGTTAAATTGTTGAATTGTGAACCTTTGAATTACAGGAGAAGTCCATTCTTTAATACTATAGTATATGTCTACCAAAGTTAACCGGATTAGCCGATAGAGTTTATAAAAAAACAAAAGTGAGAAATACTTTCTATGATGGCTCAAAACTCAAATTTATCACAATTACACGTAACAACAATTGTAAATCAAAAAGTAATCTCTTCTCCCATTTTACTCATTTCCCATCTTATGGAAAACCCTTTTGCTCCAGTTAGCTCTATCCCCTTCTAGGAATATTTTAGTAAGATCTATATATCATAGAATTCTTCTATACATGGTAGAAGTACCACACGTGGATAAATAAGAATCAAAATCTGTGCGGAGCCACCCATTCATAGTAATGGAACTCTGTGCAAAGTTTCTTCTATTCCTGAAATTTTGTTTATATCAGTATTTTGTGTTTTTTTAGATGGAAACGTGTTGATTATAACTTAAATCCATGATGCATGCCATCAAAGAAACGTCACTAAATTTGTGGCTACGATTAAGTTACTTTACCAAACTATAATGCCTCTTGAACAGTTGAATCCATAGTCTAGTTTTTAATAATAGATCAGTACCAATTTTTACTTAATCTAAACAGAGGAGAATCAGTCAAGCAGAGCATAGTGACTAGTGAGAGAGGAATATCAAAGTTACAGCAAGTTACAGTGAGAGAAAACAGATGATTCTCTTCCAAAAATATAAGTTTATCCATTTGCGGAGAAAAGAATGTGAAATAATCACGTATAGAAAAATCAGATTCTCATGGCACATGCATGTTAGCACATGGTTAGCTTCACCGAAAAATGTTTTTTGGCGGGAAGCCACCATTGTTGGCCTAGAGAATGGCCTTTTCTAAAACGGAGTTTTCGCTGTCTCCATTTAGAGCATGTCCATCGATAGTTTCTGATAGAGTATCTAGTATATAAAGAAAAATGAAAAATAAAATAATAAAACAAAAAGTATGAGAGAAATAGTAAAAAGTTTCTCATTTCAGATACTCTCAGAACTTCTACTTTTCACTTATCATATTATAAATGGATCAAATTTTTCAAAACAATATTTATTTAATTAAATAACTAAATTGAATTTGTTTATTAATTTTATGTGTTATAGATATTCAATCTCAGATACTAAACGATAAAGATGCTCTTATATCCTAACAATCTTCTTTCAAACCACCCATCATCAAATTAAAGACCAAGGTAACCAAAATTAAAAGAAAAAAAAAACAAATCTCAGTTTAAGTAATCTTTCGGTTTTGTTTGATATCCAGTTAAATTTGTGAATGACGGATTCAAAATTTTATAATTCTCGTTGTCCAAATATTTCATCCAATATAAACTAGAAAGGGGAAATTAATATCGAAATTTGATATATTATACATATGATATGAGCTAAATTAGCTTCTTCTTTTTTTGAAAGGGAGCTAAATTAGCTATAAATATTTTTATGATATACGGAAGTAGTGATCCGTGATCCAACTCATGACTTTTAGTGGAATATACGGAAAACTACTTTGTAGAATTTCTTTTTATCTTTTCGCCGTAACTCAAATTTGTCTTACACGATACTAGCAATAATGGATCGATCTGGCAATAATATACAAATAGCATTTCATTTTTAGAAACTGTTTAACCATATTACTTCTTCTAATCATGCATCCAAATCCAAAGCGGGCTGTAAATAAAAACAGCTTTTACATATCTTTCTATAAATCATTGAATTATACTCACATAAACTGAAAAGATTGTGTAACAATAAGTGTCATTGTTTTCGTTTCATTTTAGATGGAAACGTGTTGATGATTCACACATGCTTTTTCTGGTAACCCGCAATGCATGCACCTACAAAAACGTCACTCAAGTTGTGGCTACTAGTTTAAAAAAAAAAAAGTTGTGGCTACCATTAAATTACTTTACCAACCATTAATCCATAATGCCTAGCTCTCTTTTTGTGCTAAAAAACTCTTAGTTATACCAAACTATGGTTTTGAAAGTTCAGGATTTTAAATTAAATAAAAAGTTCAGGAAATTTATCCAATGAAATTTTGAATTTATTATGTGAATTCCTATAATTATTTCTTATACAAAGGTATATAAATGTATATATAATTCAGAAGTACGTTGCTAAGCCTATCAAATTAAATATTTTACTAAATAGTCAATGATTAATTTCTAATCGATCTGATTTATCAGATTTTGGATATTGAAAACTTTCTGATGTATTCTTTATGATGTTAGGTTGAGCACTTAAAAAATAACAAAACGGAATGAAATAAGAATTAAGCATTGAAATCCTTTATTCTAATAATCCAATCAAAATGAATGTATTTTATGTTTCTTAATTTTAACATCAAAATAAAAATTTCATAAATTTCCTTCTAGCTATATTTTCACCGTGGAAACATTCACCGTACACATACATATCATTGCTTAAAAAGAAAGAAAAAGGAAACTCAAACTCTTAAAAGTTATTGAAAATGATTCGACAAAGCAATATATGTATGCAATTTCTGTCGTAAAAGAAATACTCAAGACAACAATATAAATATGAAACCTGACCATTTAAGTAATGAACAAAGAGGACTACCAAAGCAGAGAGACGCCAGAGAGAGAGAACAGATTACAGACACGAAAAAGATATGGTTCTCTTCCAAAAAAATAATTTTCGTAAACTCTTTACCTCAAGGAACTCCCGTAAAGTATCTCCAGCAACCGTATCGAAAGGTCCAGCCACCGTCTCAAAACTATCTGAGAAAAGACTGTGGATAGAAGTTCGAGAAAAAGATGACATCCTCATGGCGCATGTTAGCTCATGGGTAGTTTCGCCTGAAAATGTTTTCCGGTGGGAAGCCACCATTATCGGCCCGGAGAGATGCCCTTTCGAAAACGGAGTCTTCGCCGTCTCCGTTCATATCCCCACCGATTTTCCTTTTGAACCACCCACAATCACATTCAAAACCAGGGTAACCAAAATTACAAAACCGGTTTAGTTAATCTTCGGTAATGTTTGATTTCCGGTTTACAATTTTTGTTTTGGTTTTTTTTTTGCGTCAGATATTTCATCCAAATATAAACGAGAGAGGAGAAGTCGGTGTTGATATTTTGGGATCACGATGGTCACCAGCGTTGACAATCAATTTGTTATTGCTGTCTATATGCTCGGTTTTGTCAGACCCGGTTGAACCATTTTTTGCTAGTAATCCTGCCGTGAGACTGTACCTGGAAGACCGGAAAGCTTACGAGAAAATCGCTAGAAAATGGACTGTGAAATATGCAAAGGGCTGATTAGTTTTCTTAAGTTTTATTGTTTTATGATTTTTTGTTGATGTCTATTACGGTTAATGTTAACCATGACTTTTTAGTTTTTTTCTTTCTTTCGTATTTTCGGTTAGGGATAACTATGACGTCATGTGGATCGTGTTTGCATCGCGTGCTCTTCTTGCATTCATCCTGATCTAGTGTATTTGTTAGCTTCACTTTTCTTGCATAAATTAGGAAGCCCATGCATGATTAGCGATCACCTTGTTTCAGACCAGCGTATATCTTATACTCGTATACTTTTGTTTTGGTAATCTACTAATTTTAGTTGCCGCCATTGCAACCGAAAATACGAAAGATACAATAATCTTCAGGTTCTTAGACTGTTAGACATCATCTCTTTTGTTTTCGAGTAATAGAACTAAGTACAAACAAAAGTTACTCTACAATGTCAATAATATATCTATAGGGTGCGTTGTTGTTTATGAAACGTAGGACGTTTAGTAACCGTTGACTTTTTTAGTAATTAAACGATCGTGACATTTTTTTGTTAAGAGGTATAAAAAATACATAATAGCTTGCTAAATGTAAAATGGTCGTCTAAAGATATTACTCACAGCAAACAGATATATAAATTATCACGTCTTGAAAACGTGTTGAATCAGTATTATACTCTTTCCATATCGAATTAATTATTATTTTAAAGAATTTTTTGAATTAGTTGTCGTTTTGTTTTCAATACAAAATTTATTAAATTTTTTATTTTTTAAAATTATTTTTATTATACAGATTATTTTATTATTGATTTAATAGTGTTTACATAGATAATTAATAATGTTTTTATATTGAAAAAATAACATAATAACATAATCAGCTGCATATAATTATATGATTAAAATGACAATTAATTTGATAGGAAGGGAGTAATTATTATCACAATTCCAACATACCAATTGATTAATGAGATGCCTGACATTTATAGTTCGGTTTGGCTACAATTATTTTTAAGGAAAAACTGTAATGTACCGACCGTTCATACTACTCATTTGATCAGTAAAAAAAAGGTTGTCGGGTCTAGCCGAGTGGCTTTTCTTTGAGAGAAAAAAAAACAAAGAATGCACTCCATAGTTTAGTATGCGAAGAAAGATAAAAGAACACTGAACATAATTTTTTAATCTTTTACCAAATAAAACATTATACAAGTTGTCCCTTTACTAACACCTTGGTGATACTTTTTACTTATACTAAAAATAATATACATACAAATTAATGACCACTTATTCTGTAACTTTGATTTTACCGATAAACACCACAAATTAATTTAAAACTGTATATAAACATTCGACGAACGATATTATAAACAAAAACATTTTTAAAAAACAACGGTATCGCATTTTGGATTAAACTCGTGACATCGTTGAATCTAGGGATTGGCCTTTTCTTTCAGACAAGTTCTAGGAAACTTTGGATTGCATCCCCATGCATGATCTGCAGCGAGAGCTTTGTAGCTTATCACATCTTCTGCGTTGGTCTTGATTGTTGCAAGAGTGAAGAACACCATTATAAGAGCCATATATAAGATAATAGCCTTAACTAATTTCTTAGACATACCCATGTCTTTTTTTTTAATTTTGCACTAAGCAAGGATAAATTAAAACTCGAACTTGTTAATAAAAATATTAGATTGTTGTGTGAGAAACATATGAAAGGATTGTCGAAACTTTAAATAATATAGGAGATGGGAGACAAAATACTGTTATGTTTCTTTCTTTTTTTGGCATACAGGTTTGGTGTATCCTTTCAAATATTGATATTTGTTTTTTTACTAACTTTCTCCCTAAAATGATTAGAAATTAGTTTCTCGTCTTAAGAGATATTGTTATCATTGCAACAAACTACTCGATGAACAGTTGAAGAAAACTGGAATCACTTTTAACAATGAAAGAGTATAGAATTATACCTTCTTTTTGAATGGTCCAAAAATTTATAAGCTGTCAATTACAGCCAAATTATGGTTTGATAAGTTTCCTTAACTCGCCCATATATAATTGGATATTTTTTTTATAATTCTGAATTTTAAACTGTGTTTTCAGTCTATAAACTAGGGTTGTACATAAATAATAAGTTAAGCATAGTGAATTTATTTAAAACAATATATGAAATTTGTTTTGGGTTGTCATTTTCATAGGAACGCAAAATACAAACATAAAAATATTGAAGTTATTACCAAAAAAAAAAAATATATATATTCATATTTCATTTAACCCTATTTCCATTAATTATTATTTTTAGTATTCCAATAACTTGCCTCACTTTTTGTTTTTATATTGTCCTATGTTATATTAAGATCTAATCTTAATATGATATGATGGATTGCCTCACTTTTGTTTGTGGGTCAAATACTAACTTAATTATATTGCCTCACTTTTTTGTGTGGGTCAAATACTAACTTAATTATATTGCCTCACTTTTTTGTGTGGGTCAAATAATAACTTGCCTTTCTTTTTTTTGTTGGTCAAATAATAACTTGCCTCACTTACACAAAGATTAAAAAATCAATAATGTGCAAGATAATTAAAAACAGCGTCACATAGCAAGGAAGCCTCCACTATAAGAACCTGAAAACTTCTCCAGTTTTTCTTCATCCATAATTTGATTTGATAAAACAAGAAAGCTTACTTAAACAGCAAAATGAATAAGGTAATCTTCCTTCTTCTCCTCTCTCTCATTCTCCTCCCTCTTCACGAGTCTGCCTTTGCGCGTCTCGGCGATTGGATTCCCATCCCAGATGTTAAAGTTCCGCACATCATAGAGATCGGCAAATTTGCGGTCACCGAGTACAACACTCAGAACAAATCTGGAGCACTGAAGTTCGTGACAGTTGTTCGTGGCGAGGTTCAAACTGTATCCGGTCTGAATTACCGGCTTGTGGTGGCAGCTGATCGCATAGCCGGCGGCGATGGCACAAGCAAAAACTACAAGGCGATTGTATTGGAAATTCCATGGCTGCAATCATTGAACCTCACTTCCTTTGAGCCACTATTAGAGAATCGCTCCGTATGATGAGTTTACTTGTAGCTGATCTTTTATATGTAGTAATATAACTTCAAACAAATAACATGTTATAATTTGTATTATCTGGTTTTAAAATCTAAAGAAATAATATTGAAGAAATGATTTTTTTATGTTTAATATTGTTTTTTGTTTTCGACGACATTAGAATTTATTATTAACGAAAAATGAAAAAATCGTTATACAAGATATGAATTAACCAATATGGTTGGGTAAACACAACCCAAAAAAAACAGTTAGAGGAAACACCTTGTTTTGCCAAAAGATGGGCAGCCTCGTTCGAGATTTGTTTAACGAAATGGTATGAAGAACATCGAAACCATAATTGCCACTGACGAATATCAGTAAGGAGGTTAGAGATGCTGATATCTGTTTTCATGTTGTAGTTTAACTGATCAACCAAAAGTTGAGTCGCCTTCAAGAACCACACACCAAAACCCATTAATCCAAGAATTTTGCATGGCCACAAGAAGGGATTTGCCTTCAGCTTCCAACGCACAAACTGCAGAATCCAAAGAAGCCAATCCCCAGTTTTATGCACACCATTTAGTATTTTTCTTAAGAATAATATATTTATATAAATTGAAAATTTTCTATAACTATAACTACATTTTTTTAAAGTGAAAATATTATAATAAATTTATTTCTTTTGTTCCATATTATTTATTTTTATAATCAAAATATGTTAATTAATTATACTAATTCGCCTTATAATTCTTTAAATATTTTGATGGTAGAAACTGTAAAATCCGTAGTTATAAAAAACACTTTAACCTATCTCACTATATAATTAAGTAATATATATATATGCATATATATATTAACTATTTTAATATTTTTATTTTATGAAGTTAAAAAATAAATTGATCTAATTTTTTTATAATCTTTCTTCAAGTTAATAATTTAAATTTTATAAATTATAAATTTATTAATATTAAATTTAAACTTTTGTGCATGTTTTTATTTTGTTAATGGATAAATATTTAAAATTATATTTGTAAATATGTTTTCCAATATTTGATTTTATTATTTATAAAAATAATTAATGTACTATATTATTTAATTACATTTATCATTAAATTTAAAAGTTTAATAGATTTGATGTTATTGTGATTTTCGTTTTTAATTAATTAGGAAAGTGAGATCCATTAATTTAGATTATTTGAATACCTATTTAATAATTGTATTATTTGAAAACATATTCAAAAAATATAATATTATATTTTATAATTATCCTTGATAAAATTTAATTAAATCATTAATATTCAGTGGTGTTTTATATAAATTACATATCAACTAAATTGTTTTTTTTCAAAAATAACATGTTTTAATATAGTAAATGATAGATTGCCTCACTTTATGTTTGTGGGTGAAATACTAACTTAATTATAATGAATTTTCTGTATAACCATACAAAAGATTAATAATCCAACCAAAATGCTTAGAGAGATAAGAAAGAATAGAAAGAGAAAAAATGAACAATGGTTAATTTTTTAATAATAGTTTTTTATTGGTCATTCAATCTAATTTCCCTTGATTATATTGCCTCACTTTTACTTGTTGGTCAAATAATAATTTGCCTCAATTTTCAGTTTTGGTCAAATAATAACTTGCCTTTCTTTTTTTTTGTTGGTCAAATAATAACTTGCCTCACTTACACAAAGATTCAAAAATCAATAATGTGCAAGATAATTAAAAGCAGCGTCACATAGCAAGGAAGCCTCCACTATAAGAATCCTAAAAACTTCTCCAGTTTTTGTTCATCCATAATTTGATTTGATAACACAAGAAAGCTTACTTAAACAGCAAAATGAATAAGGTAATCTTCCTTCTTCTCCTCTCTCTCGTTCTCCTCCCTTTTCACGAGTCTGCCTTTGCGCGTCTGGGTGATTGGATTCCCATCCCGGATGTTAAGGTTCCGCACATCATAGAGATCGGCAAATTTGCGGTCACCGAGTACAACACTCAGAACAAATCTGGAGCACTGAAGTTCGTGACGGTTGTTCGTGGCGAGGTTCAGACTGTCTCCGGTGTGAATTACCGACTTGTGGTGGCAGCTGATCGCATAGCCGGCAGCGATGGCACAAGCAAAAACTACAAAGCGATTGTATTGGAAATACCATGGCTGCAATCATTGAACCTCACTTCCTTCGAGCCACTATTAGAGAATCGCTTTGTATGATGAGTTTATATTAGTCGATCTTTTATATATTGCAAAATAAGTTTAACCAAACAAATAAAATGTTAGATGTATTATCTGGTCTTCAAATCTGAAGAAATAATATTGAATAAGTTTTAACATCCGCTAATCATGCCGATTTATTAATTATGGTCGAGACTGTTGATCAGAGATGTATCAGTAAATAAATATCTCGTCTCCAAATATATCATGTTATAGCAAATTAATAAGATCACGAAAACTAATTAAAAAGAGATATCATTTAATTTTTTGTTAATACAAACTCAACCTCAACCACTTAGTAAATCAATTGTAAAAATGGTTACAAAATATAACATAAAATTAAAATTTGCGTTTACACATATTAAAAGTATTCCATCGAATGGCCACAAATATTGCATCGAACGGATTGGCCGCTCCGAGCGGATAACCAAATTTATGTTTACTCTCCTAGTTGTGTTTACTGGTACATTGACTACGAAAAGAGCATGTTTGCAAAACTATAATCTTCATGATATATGTAATTGAGGATTCTAAATTGAACTCTTACATAGGAATTCTTACAATGAAATATCGGTTATTTTTTGATGTTTTTCATCAATAATATTGTTTTACATAAATGTAATTTTTCAATTGCAGTTCCAATTACCTATGGAAGGATAAAATATGAAGAATTTAAATACATTATACAATAAAATAAGAGAAATTCTGAATCCATATAAAGTAACGTATTCCCCCAGTGTCCTCCGTGATGATCTCTTCGTCGAGTTCTATCCTGAAGTAATTTCCATTAAACTCAAACAATTCAAACTTTCGTGTATGGATTTACCTTAGTTTTGTGACAAAACTGAGGATATTTTGGAGAACATCCCCATGCGTGATTCACACGCATAGAATCATACTTTATAATATCCTCCATTTTGATCGTAATCGCCTCGAAAACTAGAATAATTGATAGAACGAGACATAAAACCGATATCGTCTTCAACGTCGCCATGGCTTTTTTTTAAGACGAAGTAAACTAAATGGGTTTTCACTTAGTTCTTTTTATTTTATTTTTTATTAATCACCTGTCTTATAGATTTGGAAGCTTTATATAAATGGTTGATTGGGTTTGCTAAATAAAGTTAACAGTTTTTTAGGGATCCTTAGTTACGTAGTTTTTTTTTTTTTTTGGAACAAAACCTTTTAGTTAGTTTCAGCAAGAATTTAGTTTTACAATTGCAGTTATATATTGTTTATTAGTTTTAACCAAAAAATTATTGCTATTAGTTCAAAAGTCAAATAGCATACACAAGATATATGTGGACGTTGAATCCGCAACAGGTTTTTCGGGTTTTAAATTATGGAGGTTTAGAGGGATGTATTCAATTGATGATTTGGAGAGTTTTAGGGTGATTTGTATTAAAATATCAAATATACTGTTATTTAAACATGAATTTTGAAAAATGTTTTAAAATCCAGTGTTATTGAACTTGTGATTTTAAAATTTACTTTAAAATCCATTATTATTAGAAAAGTTTTAAATAGTAGATTTTAGGAGGTTTATGGTGATTTAAAAGAGATTTGGTGAGATTCCTTAGTTACAAATTTAAAACTCTAAATCCTATGGTTTTAGATAAAATTCTAGAGTGGTTTAATAACAATCACCACGACTTTCCTAATTCACCTAAAATCTCCCAAAAACTCATTAAAAATCAAATCACCTCAACATCTCTTAAATACCTTAGTGAATACTGATAGAATATGCCAAACAATATCTCTTATATTCTTGGATCTATAGCTACGATAGAGGAACTGTCAAACAAACTTCTGTATTTAAAGATTACTTCGTGTACATTGTTAAGTAAGGAAATACAATATCTTTCATGGTATCAGAGCTACAAGCTCTTGAGACCCTCTTCTCTCTTTCTTCTTTATCTCTCTTTCTTCCATATCTCTAAACTTCTTTTCTCTTTTCTCTCGTCATATCAATGGCGGCTCAAAACAACGTCTCAGAACGTGCCTTTGGAGTAACAAACATCAAAAGTCATATCCCTCTGACTTTAGATTTTGAAGATCATAACTATGATGCTTGGCGTGAGCTGTTTCTCACGCACTGTCTGGCGTTCGATGTTCTCGGGCATATCGATGGCTCATCTCTCCCAGCAAACAACAACGACACAGCTTGGAAAAAGAAGGACGGTCTGGTTAAGCTATGGATATACGGAACGTTGACGCAACCCCTGTTTCGAACAACATTCCAAACCGGCGGCTCAGCCCGTGACATCTGGCTGCGTATCGAGAACCAATTCCGTAATAATAAAGAAGCAAGGGCAATCCAACTTGACCACGACCTTCGCACCACCGAAATTGGAGATCGTTCTGTCCATGAGTATTGTCAAACCTTGAAATCAATCTCTGATCTCCTGGCTAACCTTGATGCCCCAGTTTCTGATCGAGTCCTTGTCATGTACTTATTAAATGGCTTGAATGAGAAGTTCGATAATATTATCAACGTCATCAAGCATAAGGAACCTTTTCCTTCCTTTGATTCAGCCAAATCCATGCTATTCAACGAGGAAACGCGTCTAAAGAAAGGCAACAAATCTCCACTGCAATCTGATACCGCATCCTCTTCAATTGTACTCACAGTCTCTACAGACAAGCCCCAACAACGATTCAACAATGGAAACAGGAGGCACAACAACAGAGGAAGAGGCCGCGGACGAAACAATCAACAAAGGCAATGGAACAACAACTGGAACAACAACTGGAGCAACAACTGGAATCCGACGTGGTCACCACCGTACTTTCCAGGACCAATGATGCAGTGGCCCAACTACCCTACGCCATGGACACAGCAGCACAATAGAGGCATTCTCGGTTCAGCTCCAACACGTCCAACACAGGCCCTCCTCACAGACGCAAATTGCCAACCGACCACAGACTTTGCGCAAGCCTTCAATACAATGACCTTAGCGGATCCAGGTGCAGCAAATTGGTACATGGACTCAGGGGCTACAGCACATCTAGCATCGACGCCAGGTATATTAAATTCTGTTCTTAAAAATTGCACCGGAATTACAGTCACGGTGGGTAACGGTTCTCGCATCCCCATTTCTTCCTCTGGTTCTGCTTCTTTATCTTCCTTATCTCGTCCTTTATCTTTACAAAATGTTCTTGTTGCTCCAAATATAATCAAAAACCTCATCTCTGTTCGTCGGTTTACTAACGATAATTGGTGTTCGGTCGAATTCGACCCCTTTGGTTTCACAATAAAGGATCTCAACACCAGGAAGACTCTGCTCCGCAGTGACAGCTCGGGGGAGCTTTATTCAGTGCCTTGCCGAACCAATCATCAGGCCTTCGTTGCAGCTTCTCCTTCTCTCTGGCATAAAAGGCTAGGTCATGTCAACAACAATTCTCTTCGCTCTTTACTTTCTGCTACGTCTATTTCTTGTAATAAAATCAAGCTTCCGATCTGTTGTGAGGCTTGTCAAATGGGTAAACACTTGAAACTCCCTTTCTTTGATTCAAATAAAACTGTTTCTTCTCCTTTTGAATTAGTTCATTCTGACTTATGGACGTCTCCAGTTTCTAGCCACAGTGGCATTCGATATTATGTGCTATTTTTGGATCATTATTCTCACTTTTTATGGATTTATCCGTTAAGAAGAAAATCTGATGTATTTTCCAAATTCACTCACTTCTCTGCTTTTGTTAAAACACAGTTTCGTACTTCTATTCAATCCTTTCAATGCGATAATGGTGGCGAATACAACAATACCGAGTTCCTCAATTACTTCTCTTCCAACGGTATTGCGGTTCGATTTTCGTGTCCTTATACTTCTCAACAGAACGGCCGTTCTGAGAGAATGATACGAACAATAAATAATACAATACGAACCCTTCTCTTTCAAGCTCACCTACCTCCAACTTATTGGGTAGAAGCACTCCATACAGCCGTCCATCTCCTAAATATTCTTCCGTCCTCCTCAATTCAAAACAAGGTACCATACACAATTCTCTACAACAAAGAGCCCTCTTATAATCGTCTCAAAACGTTTGGGTGTCTATGCTTTCCCAACATAAATCACTCTTCCCTTCACAAGCTAGCCCCTAGATCTACTCCTTGCCTATTCCTTGGCTATCCAACTCACCACAAAGGGTACCGCTGCCTTGATCTTAAAACCAGAAAAATAATCATATCACGCCATGTGATCTTTGATGAATCTATCTTCCCCCTAGCCGAAACACAATCCACTCAAATTCCTACGCCTTATGAATTTCTTGACGACACAATGGAACCGTCCCCAATGTTCAAAAATATTCTTGAAAATCAAAAAGCTCCAACTCCAAACTCCAACCCTCCTGCTGCAACGACTGTACCTATTCCTCCTCTTGTATCTCAACGTCATCCTATGACCACTCGGAGCAGAGACGGAACTCGAAAACAAAAAGATGTGCTTAACCTTCATGCTTCCACAATCTCTCCCATTCCAACCAGTCACCTAAAAGCACTTAACGATCCAAACTGGAACCCATCAATGACTGTTGAGTACGATGCTTTGGTTAAGAATAAGACATTTAATCTTGTACCTCGTCCCCCTGATGCTAACATTGTGCGTTCCATGTGGCTATATAAGCATAAGCATGATGCAGATGGAAATGTTGTTCGGCACAAATCACGGCTCGTTGCTAACGGAAAATCACAGGAGCATGGACTTGACTATGACGAAACTTTCAGTCCTGTCATAAAGCCAGTCACAATACGATCTGTCCTTCATCTTGCCCTTCAAAGATCATGGGAAATTCACCATCTCGACGTCAAGAATGCATTTCTACACGGCACTATCGAGGAAACTGTCTATATGCATCAACCACCAGGAATGGTTGACAAATCCAAACCACATCATGTCTGCAAGCTGAACAAAGCCCTCTACGGCTTAAAACAAGCTCCTCGCGCTTGAAATGCCCGATTCTCCACATTCGTTGCTCGTCTTGGCTTCGTCAAAAACTGTAGCGACACATCATTGTTTGTTTACAACAACGGAGCCGATACATCATACATCCTCCTCTATGTCGACGACATCCTCCTCACCACGTCTTCTCCATCTCTTCGACATGTTATAACCTCTCTACTCAAGAAGGAATTTGAGATGTCAGACGAAGGAAAACTCAAATACTTCTTGGGTGTTAAGGTTGACTATAACAGCAAAGGTATGCTTCTCACACAATCAGCGTATGCCAAAGACATTCTAATGCGTGCCTCCATGGAAGATTGCAAACCAGTCAGCACTCCCGTCGACATCAAATCCAAACTTTCTCAAGACGGTGGTGATAAGATTGCTGATCCGACACTTTATAGAAGCTTAACGGGTGCATTGCAATATCTAACTTTGACTAGACCGGACATTCAGTATGCAGTCCAGCAACTGTGTTTGTTCATGCATGATCCTCGGGTCACACATCTCCATGCGTTGAAACGTGTTCTCCGGTATCTTCAAGGAACTTTATCACACGGCCTACAGCTCTACAAATCCAGCTCCAACATCATCACAGCATACACCGATGCCGACTGGGCAGGATGTTCAGACACTCGTCGCTCTACCTCCGGCTATTGTATCTATCTTGGCGACAATCTCATATCATGGTCATCGAAACGCCAGCCTACTGTGTCCAGATCAAGTTCGGAGGCAGAATACAAAGGGGTTGCAAATGTAGTGGCTGAAACGTGTTGGCTACGAAACCTCCTCCTCGCGCTTCAATGTCCAATCACCACTGCAACTCTTGTTTACTGCGATAATATCAGTGCTGTTTACCTATCAACAAACCCCGTCAAACATCAGAGAACAAAGCATGTGGAGATAGACATTCACTTTGTCCGTGAGAAAGTCAACATGGGACAAGTTCGAGTCCTTCACGTCCCATCGTCCTCCCAGTATGCCGACATATTCACTAAAGCTCTTCCCACTTCTCTCTTTCACGAATTCAAAACCAGTCTATCCGTTATGCCGCCCAACGATTAGACTGAGGGAGGGTGATAGAATATGCCAAACAATATCTCTTATATTCTTGGATCTATAGCTACGATAGAGGAACTGTCAAACAAACTTCTGTATTTAAAGATTACTTCGTGTACATTGTTAAGTAAGGAAATACAATATCTTTCAAATACACCCCCATTATTTGCTAATAAACTCACGTAATAGTAAAAACGTAGGTAGAAGGTGCTTGAGATATCGCACATATTTTAAATTGACATGCATGCAGTTTATACGCATCCAGTTGGTTTGAAGTTTCTTTTTTCCTTTTTTTTGGGTGCCGGAGTTTTTTATTTTTTTGGGTAAAATGTTAAATAGGGTGACCGAGTTGGTTTGAAGTTTTTAGAACTTTCCTCTCCATACCTTGATTTCTCGTGCCCAATTGTGTAATATAAAGTTCAAGGGATCACTATTTATGACTTTAAGTCTTTAACCACTGCTTTATTGTCACCTCAAATAAAACCTTCAGAATCTCGAATAATCCAAAATTGCTTGTGAATCCCATCATTCCCTTTATATCTTGCATTTAACAAAATCATTTGCTGGAGTTCTCCATGTTGTTACCACCTCTGTTGTCGTCGCCTTGACGCATTGAAGTTTTCTTCAGAGTCCATTTGAGTTTTTTTTTTTTTAAGTAAATTTTGATGTCATAAATTTCTTTGTTTTTGATAAGCCAACAAGCCTGCTTGCTTGTTAATTTGCCACCACATCACTTTTGCGAATAACCCTCCACTATATATGCTTAGTTGGCAACTCCGTCCTTAAATTTAGTTTATATTCTGATTTCTGTGAAGTATTAAAATTTTCGATATTATTTTTCTTTAATTAAATATATCTTCTTCTTTTGCAACTATATTTTTTTTTCCTGGTCAACTGTTTTACAACTATATATATATATATGTTTTTGGTTATGTTTTTAGTTTGTATATAGTAAATATTGAATCTCGTTACATTCTTAAGAAGAAAAAAAACATATTAGATTTTTGTCAACCATCATTAGATATATGTACTGATGTTATATATATTATCATTATATATATAATTTAACATCTGCTTAATTTCTATTAGGATTGAATTTACTAGTCTTTACGGAAGATTTGTACAATGATAACAGTGAAATACAAAATCACCTTCTTAGCCAAGGATATTCACATTGATTCACAAGACGGTGACGCATCAACCGGATGTGCAATTTTCACCACTAACCCCAAATTTTACTTTTCTAATTATTCTATTTTCTTTATTATTATTATTAATATTTTTCTTTTCTAACAATCTTTAATTCGACTAAAATTATACTTTTTTTTTTTTACAGGCTCACAATATTTATCCTGTTTCCGTGTGTTTCCCTACCTCTGTTTGACTCGCTTCCTCTCCCTCTCTCTTTCTCCGACCAGGATAGTGATTATAAATACTTTTGTCGACTCTCTTTAGCTTCGCTTAGGGGAAAAAAAAACACGAACTTGTGACAAACGCTCTCTTTTACAAATCCCTAGATAAGGTTTGATCATAATCCTTGTATATATCGTTTCGTCTTCCATAGTGAACTCTTCTCTCAGAACCTTTTGATTCTTCTCCTGTAAGGGGTTTATGGGTAAAAGTACTTTTTGTTATTAGCTTATTTCAAAGAGCATCTGTTTTGCGATCAAGCCACTAAGGTCTAGTAGTTGAGCAGTAGTATTTAGTATTTTGATTTATTTTTCTTCTAAAGAATCTCAATGTCAGTTGTTTAGACCCTTAGAGGTTTTTGGTGCCTTAAAGTCTTGACCTTTATTGGGTAGTTTCTACAGTCCGAAGCAGTTTTTGTGGCCAGCATCCGTATAAAGCTAGAGCCTTTTTGTAACGGGTGTTTTGTCTGAATGTTTTTTTTTTACTTTAATAAGTGTAGAATTTGATCTTTGTTTGTTTATTATGAGCTAAGCTGTGTTTGATTTATACGGTTGAAGCTAACACTCTTTCTGTACAATTGTCTTTACGCAGTCTGTCTTTGAAATTTGAGGTATTACTGATAAGTAAGGAATGAGGAGGAGAATAAAGAAAGGTCGAGCTACGCCAAGTGCGAATCGGTCTGCAAAGTTCTCCAAGAAGGTAACTAAGCAACCTCAGCAAAGTGCGGAGATAGGTGAGGAGGCTGAGGCTGTGAAAGTGATGGGGAAAAGATCTTGTGTCCATTTTGATACATGTGTTGATTTGGATAAGCTGTTGACAAATATCAAATCTTGTGAACAAATCAAGTGTGGAGAATGCAACGAAGGACTTCACGTGAAGAAGAGAAGTGAAGAGAAGGTTAATAGCGGGAAAAATAAGTTTTCTTTTTCTTCTGTAAAAGCTATTTGGCTTTGCTTGGAATGTGGCCATTATATTTGTGGAGGTGTTGGTTTGCCAACTGAGTCTCGGAGTCATGTCGTGCAGCACATCAGGTTGACGCGTCACCGTCTTGTGATTCAATGTGAAAATCCTCGGTTAAGATGGTGTTTCGCATGCCAATCACTTCTCCCTTTTGAGAAAGAAGAAGAGAATGGTGAGAAGAAAGATTTGTTACTGGAAGCTGTGAAATTGATTAAAGAACGATATTCAAACACGTGCTCTGCTTTGAATGAAACTGAAGATTCATATCCAATAAGTGGTAATAGTATCTTTGGTGAGATCAAATTACAAGGTTCTGCTGAGTCCAACGGTTTCGAAGCAAGAGACGGTTATGCTGTGAGAGGTTTAGTTAACCTCGGGAACACATGTTTCTTTAATTCTGTATTGCAGAACCTTCTTTCTTTGGATCTGTTACGTGACCCCTTGTTGAAAGAGGACCTGTGTTGTGGCGGTCCTCTCGTTTCTTCCATGAAGATATTGTTCACCGAAGCAACATCAGAAGCAGGTTTGTTCAGGAGAGTGATAAACCCAAGAGCCTTTTTTGGTTCTGTCTGTTCTAAGGCTCCCCAATTTTGGGGATATCAGCAGCATGACAGTCACGAGTTGCTAAGGTGTTTGTTGGATAGTTTGAGCATCGAGGAATCGAGCCTGAGAAAGAAGCTCGATGTTTCTTCTGATAGTGATGACAGTTCTTCACATCAAAACCCTACTCTCGTAGATTCTGTATTCGGAGGTGAACTTTCCAGCACTATTTCTTGTTTGGAATGTGGGCATTCCTCAAAAGTGTATGAACCCTTTTTGGATCTCTCTTTACCTGTTCCGTCCAGGAAACCTCCTCCGGAAAAACAACAAACCCTCTCTCAGGAAAAAGAATGTGAAATTCCACCAAAAAAGGTCCTTAAGAATATGGCAGACAGTAAAGATTCAGAAATTGTATCAACAATAGTCCTTGACATTAAGCAGGTCTTTGAAATTGCAACACAAGCTGATATCGAAGAATGTGATACGTATTGGTGGGATACTTTTGGAATAGATATCTCTAATAATGTGACCGATCTGGTTTGGCAAAGTGATATTAGTGATACTGCCTCATCAACACAGTCTGTAGTTCAGACTTTTGTAGGCGGCTCAGGAAAACTGATGCATGATAATGATGGAAGTGCAATACCTGGAGATGTACCAGATCAAGAAGATGCAGGAGTTATGCAGTCTAATAAAGACACAGCTTCAAGTGGGATTTCAGCAGGGATTGTTGAGGCTCAAGTTTGCAATTATCCTAATTTAGGGCAGAGTTCTTCATCTGCAAAAACATGCGCTGATGAAAAGCTCCCTTTGCTTGTTGCAGATTCTCAAGTTCTGTATATCCCTTATAAAGATGACATATCCGATGATGATAAAACAGTTGCAGAAAATAAGGGTGAGGTTTTCAGTAGCAACGCTGATGCTGATGTTCTGGATGATTCGGATTCACCAGTATCAGTAGATTGTTGTTTGGCTCAGTTCACCAAACCTGAGATTATGTCAGAAGACAATGCTTGGCATTGTGAGAACTGTTCGAATAACCTAAAACTTCAACGGTTAAGTGAAAAGATTAATACTGAAGAATTGGACAACGGATGGGTGAATGAAAATGGGGCCATTTTGGCTTCTTATGAATATAGAGATGATCCATTAAACCAATCCTATATAGATCTCAAAAAGTGGAAAACCATAGATGATGATTCCAAGGAAGTGATAGTAAAAAGACCTGCTATCAAAAGGGTACTTGTAAACAAGGCACCACCTGTCTTGACCATTCATCTCAAAAGGTTTAGTCAAGACGCTCTAGGCAAGCTAAGCAAGTTAAGTGGCCATGTTGATTTCAAAGAGTTCATCGATCTTGGCCAATATATGGATATAGACTCTAGGTAAATGACCATTTTTCTCTCTAGACACTTTATTAAGCAGAATCTCTACATTATTTTTCTCTCTTTCTCTCACTCTCTCGTTTTTAGGTGGACCGAAGAAGACCAGCCGGTTTACAGATTGGCCGGGTTAGTGGAGCATTCTGGGACAATGGGAAGAGGTCATTATGTTGCTTACGTTAGAGGAGACGACAAGGAGAGGAGAAACTCACCTGACTCATCTATATGGTATCGCGCAAGCGATTCTTTTGTTCGACAGGTGTCTTTTGAACAAGTTCTTCATTCTGAGGCGTATATCTTATTCTACCAACGGATCTGAGACCCCGCAGGCCAGTATATTTTGATGTTCTCCACAGTTTGTGAGCGGGTGAAAAGAACAAGAAACAGAACAGAGAGTGATCATCAGAGGAAAAACCGAGAAAGAGAGGATAGTTGTAGTTTTTTTTCTTTTTTTTTTGACAACCATAATTTTCATCACCGAATATCTTTTAACATGTGATTGAGTTAACTAAAATTATAAAATTGGCCTTGTTTGAAAGTATATTTTATTATTTCATATCATTAAAAAGTTCGTTATAATATGATGAAGAATTTTGTACATAAAAGCTATCAGTGAAGAATTGACAAATATTTGATACTGTTTCTGAGCTACGAAGAAAACAGATCCGATAGTAGTTCTAACGAATAAGCTCAATTACACAGATGATAGCTAAGTAAACCCGTAAAAAAACGTTACAAAATCTACCGGTTTAACTACTTGATTTTAGTTATACATCGGGCAGTTGTCAGGCTGACGTACAATATATATAATGTCTGCGGCGAGGTAGTACAAGTTTTGATTCCGCTTCCAGCTCCACAATGCATGCGTTTCATTCTTCACCTACAAATGTCGAAATTTAAAAGAAAAGAAATCAGTTTTCGCAATTTACCATAATATCTGGCTTCATGGTTTCATTTCATTTGTAAAAAACTGCAAGAAAATGCGATTTGCCGTCAATAGATTCAAGCATATGCTTTAGACCTAAGGACTTAATCTCAGAAGGTTACTTGAACACCAAGCGACAGAGACTAGAGACTTACTTCTAACATACCGAAACCGAAGCTGCTCTCTCTGTACGCACTGTAGTCTGGCTGATTGTGCGGGCAAAACTCGTCGTCTACAGGTCCTACCGTGAAGTTAAAGCTGCAGGATCCAACCGAGTTTTTGTGAGAATGATCTGGACAGTTTCTTGGGTCATCAACATGCTCAGTTTCCAGTTTCCCAGCTCCTCCTGCACCGGTTGTTATATAGACCGGGCCACATTGGTCTAACGTGTAGTTGTAGACTCTGTTTGATCTCTCATAGGCATCAACCTAATTCAGGTTTTGAGTGGAAATTAGTGTAAAGAACATATTCCGCAAAAGCAAAGGAAGACTACAACAGAACAAAAGTACCTTACCTGGCTATTGAAGATAATATCGACGCGGTAGCTATAAAGCAAGTCTTCAAGATTTATCCTCATGGATTCAGCTTCTCTGTAATGCCCTTTGAATGTGCTGTACCAAGGAAGACTCCATGTTGCAACCACCCATGGAGTTTCAGATCTGTTTATATTTCTCAGGTCACTTTCAAGCCACTTATACTGATCAGCTGCCAATGGAAGGTGAATTTCATGCATTTCAGTGACCCATCTCAATGCAATTTAAACTCAAAAGAAAAAAACAAATCAAAACGTGGAGAAACAAACATTACATGAGTTATCATACAGTGTGTTTGCATTGAGCACTATGAAATGAGCTCCTCCGGCGTTGAAGGAATAGTACAATGGCGAAAAGGAACCGCTTTCGTTTGAAGGGAATGCGAATCTTGAACTGTATGCAACGAATGTAAGATTATCATCGGTGTGCGGCTCAATCTCGTGCTCTCCTGCTACCATCATGGTTGGAACATTAGCCGTGAGTGGCTCCATGAACCTGACATCAAAGATTTTAGCACTTCAACACACCAAACGATATTCATTATGGCTAAAACAGAATCTTTCTTTACCTTCCCCAATAATCCCAGCGAGGCTGATAAGTTTCTCGACTATTAAAACAAGACTCGCAATCAGAACTCGTTCCATTCTGCTCACACTGACAAGAACTGCAATCTAGTTTAGTCGTATTAGCGAGATAAGTATCTGCGTAGCTGAATCCTCCAATCAAAACCACAAGATCAGGATGGTTAGAGAGAATATGAGTCAAAACTGTTGATGTGTTGTAAGTAAGACCCAAATCTCCTGCCACAACGATTCTGTGCGGATAACTCTCTGATGTCGACTTAGGCATTGTCCTGAAGTAATACTCTTTGCTCATTGCTGATAAAGATGGATCTCCGCACCGGTATCGATACAACGTGTTTGGTTTAAGACCTGTGAGCTGAACATGGTGGATGATCCCTGAAGTATAGTTCTTGACTCCATTCCCAGGAGAATACTGCTGGTTATAAACAATAGAATGACCTGTGGCATGTTTGTTATTAGTACGGACATTGAATTCACCGTACTGGACTATGCTTTGCACTGAATTAGGATCCAGAGGGACAGAATCTTCTTCGCCGATTTGAGATTCCCCTGTAGTAACACAACAACCTTGTTTCAGAGAAATGGATAGAAACTCCAACAAGAATTTGTAAATATATAAAAAATGTCGTTAAAGTTATAAAGGATGAGTGGACCAAAAGTTAACAGCTTTTTAATCCTAAGTTTATCAATCTAACCGGAAAATCTGCAGACCGGAACAAGAACTGTTGAAATTTCTTATGTAGATCCAGATCTTGGTACGGCAAGACCAAAGTCAAAGCGTATTAATGGACGTTTAAAGTATAACATATGTTTTTCAAACAAAATTAGTCACACATAATCAACATGAATGTAACATAAAAGAAGTCAAAGCTAACGCATTTAAAATCTTTCGACTTTTTGAGGAATAAAAATCTTTATTTACGTGGAAAAATAAATAAAGAAAGTTGAACAGTCAAAGAGACCTGCTGTGACCCATGAAATCCAGACAGAGTCAGAGGTGTACGACAGAGAGACAGAGAGCTGTTCGGGTTGAAACTTCGAATTGGGTTTTACGAAACTCGGGTCGGACTCTGGCAAGTCGAAAGCAGTCGGGTCAAGATTCGGGTCGAGTGGAGCTGTCTCTGGCTGAAACGGACCGTCGAGCGTTGTGGAGAAACCATTAACAGTGATGAATACAGTACAAACGAAAATGACGAAAAAGGACGTCGACGTTATTGTACATTGTACCAACATTTTTTACTCACAGACAATGCTTGTTGCAAGTGAAGAAGATAACTCTCTTCTTACCATTAAAAAAATAAGAAAAGTGATAAAGTCAATTATTATTTTTTCTGGTTTAAATTGTAAACCGGTGAAGAAAGATTTATTCATTTATATATATATTCCGGTTCTCAGATTTTTTTACTATTCAAACCACAATTACCGAGAGAGAAAACATTCAATTAATTTCCTCGACATTAATATGACGAATTAAAATCAACTGGACAACAAACGTTCAAACTTATAAGATGCAACAATGACAAGTACAAACTGGAAACTTAAGAGTCTAATAATGAAAATGTAAATGTTTTTTTTTTTTTTGGAGCAAATGAAAATATAAATAGTTAAAGTCTTCCTTAGGCTAAAAATCCCTTCATTGTTCTCGGAGCAAATCGGGGAATTATGAAGAAATTCAGACGAGTTTAACCACCGTCTGTATCGATGAGAGCATCAATGAGATCGCCTTCTTCCATCATCATCTGTGGCAAAAGGTCAAAAAAAGGAAAATATTAATTAACAGTAATAATTCATAGGTAGACATTAGAAAGCAAAAAAAAAATGGGAAGATTAAATTAAAAAAAAAACACCTCAGCAGGAGTTTTCCGTGGTTTGAGTTCTTTACGGCGGAAGACGAATCTGACAGTCCCCCTCTCTATGTGTCTCTTGGTGCAGTAAGAATCGAATAGCTTCTTCAGATGTGCTGTGTAACCAATTTTGTAAATATCCTCACTTCCATCCTGTCCAAACAAAATGTACGTTTCCATTTCTTTTTTATATATTAAGATTTCTAAAGAAGATGTTCTAACCCATTTTTACTCTTTTAGAAAAAATTTATTAAAATGCATTGAAGAAAAAGCAAAGATGAGATTTTTCTGTTTAAGGAAAGTTGTTCAGATCGAGCGAAAAAAAAAAGAAAACAAGAATAGGAAAAGATGGTAGACTTGGTTGGGAAAATGAAAGGCTGAGAAGAGCAAAAAGAAAAAAACTGGAAGAACAGGAGCAGATACATAAGAGAAGCTTCTATTTAGGGAAAGATCAGAATACTATATTATCAGACGCAGAGTAGCCATGAAAAAGCTTGAAGATTGAGAGAGAGAGAGAGGAGAGAGAGACCTGTTGGGTCTTGACCTTGAGCGTAATCTTCTTTGGAGGTGTAGAAGATCGAGACCTCTTTGATGCATAGGAAGCAGAGATCGTGTTTGTGGAACTCACCATTGTTGAAACAAACACTAAGTAAACTAAATGAGTAGACAAAAAGTGAAGATTTTTGAGAATACGCTTTCTGGGTTTTTGTAACTCTACTCTCACAGAAGCTCAATTTTGAGTTTCTACAGAGAGAGAGAAAAAGTTAAGAGCTTTGAGCATTAAAGGACAATCCTCGCCAAAGACTGCTATTGGTCTATTTTCTTTTCTTTTTTTACATTCCACTTTTACCCTTGGCCTTGTGTTTTGTTTGCCTTTGAATCATCACATCATGCATGACACATCCCAACAAAACGTTGAAACTTGTACGACTCAGAAGAAAATGCTTATTGACTTACAAATTGAACCGTATTTCAAATGATAAACGAAAAAGAAGAGGGAAAAAAAACAAAAATGATACATCTGTTAGAATTTATATAAGAACTAGACTAAGCTTTAGTTTATTGTCTCCAAGTCCAAACCAAAAACATCACACCTAGTGAGATGAGTCTCATCCTAAAGACAATGTCCATGTCTAAAAGTTCTCTAACGAATAAATAAACTGACCTTTTACCTCCACAAAGTGTCGTCTTGAGAAGATGCAAAAAAGGAAGACACATTGAAGATGTGTGAGAACTGAGAAGGAATATCCTGGATCCATCTACAAGACGAGAAAGCAGTGCTGGATATCGGATCATCATCGTTATTGTCGTCGCCATCATCAGCATCCTAATCTCATCATCAAGAATCTATATAATCTGGAGATTGGATGATTCGGATTAGCTCCTTGAGGTTAGCTAGAACCTGACGTGGTCCTAGACTGTTTTCCCCCACAAAGTTTAGGAGTTGTTCGATGTTCTGTGATATTTATACTACTGTTAGATGAAGGGAGACGACAAATATGCATTGTTCTTTTCCAAAACTCAGCTACAGGGAAAAAAAACCGAGAAACTTTCTTTAACTAACCTTGTTTAATAAGAAGACAGCATAAGCAGCTCTAGTTGTATCTTGACCATCTAGAAACAGAGGGAATTCTACAAATTTAGAGTTTTGGGAAAGAGTGGAAATCGTAGTCATGTCTGATGACGAAGGCTCAATGTAAGGCGCATAGTCTCGAATATATGTTTTGGAACCACCAAGGCGCAAAGGATAACGAATAGGGACTCCCAAGTACGGTGTTATTAGGGACACAGCCTGCAAAAGCCAAGCAGGAAGCCTTTAGTACCCTCTATCAAAAAATTTAAACCAAATAAGGTTTGTATGTTAGAATGAAGTTAGCAGTGGTTCCGGAAAACCAAAGCCATTTAAGGCCGCACACAATAAAAGATTATAAAGCAAGTTTTAATGCATAGATCAGTAGCGAGAAAAGAGAACGGAACACACATGAGCTACATATCCCAGGGCGGTTGCCGACTTCTGAACTTCTTTCTTGTCGGTGAAAAAGCTCATCTTTGTAAATGGGGCCATACTAAAAGGCAGCCCCAGAATTGTCACGGATCCTTGACTCATAGGCTTAGCTCCTACTAAAGCCATAGATAGATATAAGCAAGTCAAGAAGGTTAGATGCTGCAATAAGAACATTTTCCGAACACTTACGAAAACAAAAAGTGCTGAAATCAATGTCAGACTCAATGATAGAAAGATATAGGCATGCATTGAATAATGTAAAGGAGTTGGTCTCGTTCTCATCAAAATCTCTAATCTTATAAGCTTTTAGACTCAAATTGTACAACTGACCTAATCTACTGCCACCTGGAAATGATTCCAGTTCTTGGTCTTGCGAAGGTCCAGCCTCAATCTTCAAGGGATAGATAAATGAAACTTGAGATACCATGTACTGCTGCTTCTTTCTCAGCTTATTCGTTACAATCTTTAGATGTGCATAACCACTTTCTCCTTCTAGTTGACAGTTCGACTCCTACGACAGAAAAGGAAGCTAAAATAAGATATCCATGATTCAATCATTCACCAATTGGTCAGAGCACGGAGAACAGAACTGTCATCAATTCAGTTACTCACAACAGAACTACACGACAATTGCGTGATGAAAACTTAAGTTGAGAAACGCAAATAAACAATGGAGCCAAGGGAACACGAGGAAAACAAAGAAACATGTGAAACAACTAATTTCCCAATACGATGCAATTGCCTTCCTAAGAAGATAAATTTCGGATTGAATGAAGCTATACCTGCAATTTACTTTTAGCGACGGAAAGTGTTGTGCCGCCAACTAGCAAAGACCTGACTTCAGCACTGAGATTATCCTCTTTCTTTTTAACATCCTGCTCAGTAACTTGGCAAGCAATCGATGTCTTGTCAACAAGCAATTTCCTCGCTTCCAACCTCTGACGCATTTCTTCAAGTTCATTACTTCGTCTCAATGATTCAGCACTAACCTGCCCGAAATTTGGCCGCCCGCTAATCCGCGGGCTAATCAATTAAAGCTCATTGAGTAGACAAAGTAAGCAATTATGCCTCACAATTCGTTAATACATTGCCACTTAAATAAAGATTGAAACTTTCTAATCAAACCTGAATAAGAGACTCGAGTTTGGGTTGCAGGCTTAGCTTCTTCTCTGTGGCTAACTTCAGAGCAGAAGAAAGACTCCATAACCGCGTCAGCTCATGGTCGAATTCTTCCCACTCGATTACCTTCACATCTTCTTCTCCTTCTTCTCGATCGACTCTTCTCAGCTTCTTCTCCGACGAACTTCCCTCCGTTTCTCTTTCCATCAACAATCGTCTCGGAAACTACGCAACGCAAGCTCTGGCATCAAGTCTACGCGAGAAGATTGAGATCTTTTCATGTCACGCTTCGGATTTCATCGCCAATTTCAAAAGGAGCCCGAGGGATCGGATCAAGAAAGTACAAATCGAAAACCCTAATTTCACTGATCGGAATCAATTGGCGATGGTTGGTGCAAAGGAAGAAGGCATTAAACGAATCGGAGAGATACGAGATGGATCTGTGGAATCAAAAATTATACAGGATTGAAGAAGCTTCTCAGGCTGATTCGTCCTCCGATTTTGTCCAGTTTTCGCAGAATTTTTGAAGTTTTCTTATTTAGGAAAGAAGAAGAAGAGAGCATCTCCCGGGTCAGAAATATCCGGGCGGGTATTTTGTAAAGGGGCGGGTTAAGCTGTAGGGACCGTTCGATCCGCCTAACTGGTGCGAATTCTCGTGCAAAAAGCATGATTCATTCCTTTTAACTGGCTTTAACTAAAAGGTTGTTTGTACCAAACCGATTCTTTCCTACCGGTTATCTTCACCGTCTTATAATTCGTTTTGAGTTTACAATAACATAAGCATTTTGAACATGCTATAATTATCTTCCAACATGTGAATATATGATTTTCACTAACGTTTCTTGTAAATAAAAAAACAAACAAACAACCAACCAAAACAAAAACAATTTCTTCTAATGTGATTTTTTTATTCAAGTTTTTTCAAATCCTTTGTTTGTGAATACTCACTCTGAAGATCTTTCCCTTCTTCCATCATCCTCTTAATCATTGTTACCCTCTGAATAATCCTATCCACTGCAATATCAAACGCATCTTCAACCTTCTCTGGTCCAACCAATCCCGGTTTAGTGTATATTATCTTAGGTATAATCTTTGTAACTTCGTTCCTCATTCTCGAAATACTCTCCTTATCGATCCTACCTAACAAATTCCTGAGACAAACTGTTCCATTCTTCATTTCTTTCTCCGGTATGTAAACTGAATACTTGGTATAGTCCTTTGGGAAATACCAGATATACTGGTTATAACCCGAACCAGGATGGAAGAAGACCGGTATACAGCCGGCCAAAATCGAATCAAATATCGATCTCCTAGTATACGAATCTCCCGGAGGTTGTAAACAGAAAACCGAACGTTGAAACACCTCCATTATCTTAACCGGATTATCGCAATCTTTACCTGATTTATTACAGTTCAGAAGCTTGCATCTACCGTGAGACGCAAGGCACTGCTTTATAATCTCCCCCCTGACAGATCCCTCCAGTTTCGGCCTTGGTGCCCCAACAAAAGAAAACAAATATCTCCTCTTCAGACTTTTCACTTTCTTCTGCCATCTCCAAACCTCGGTTAAGCTCTCCGGATGGAAATAAGTAGGATAAGGAACCGCAAACTCGTTAGTCCAAGCAGTGGTTTCGATAGATAACATCGTCATATTAGCAAATTCCGGCAAGCGCATCAGTTTGCTTCCCCACTCGGAATCTTCATCCGAACCTCTCCTGAAATCCCAAGCGATTCGTCCGGTTACAAAGAAGTGATCTCGACCGTACATCTTCCTCCACTCGGGTCTCTCTCTTAGCCATCGAGCCAGCTTTGTCCCCAATTCGTCTCTGACCGTTGTGTTGTACCCCCAGAGGTGACGGCTCACGTCAAAACCTGCGTAGTACGGGACGTAGATCGCTGAGGCTAGAGATGAATCGTTGGTCAAACACTCGTAATGTTTCATCCTCTCTCGGAAGATAACCGCTAGCAAGAATTGGTTTGTTGAGTACCAGGAACCGGTTTTCGAGGTTAAGACTCGAGCTGTTCTGTTATCCGACTCTGAAACCTGTGGACCAAGGCCGGAATTGACCATGAATGGACACATACTGAACCATTTGATGAGTGCTCGACAGTTTTTGATGATGTCGTCGTTGAATATGCTTGGAAGATTGTGCATATATATGTACCTTCCGGCACAAGTATCTGTTTCCTCTTCGTCTAGCTGTTTTGCACTATTACCATCACTCTCATTCGCAAATTTGGTGAGGTTTGGGGTTCGATGATGTGAAGAAGAAGCGATTGATATGAAGAAGTTGTTTACTTGATGAGTGATTTGGGGGCTTTTTCCGAACAAAGCTGATTTACGGATTTGAAACACAACGAACAGACAGAACACAAACGTAATTGAAATGACAAACCAAAGCCTTGGAGCTTGTTTCATCATCTATGTTCTGTTTATGTGTTGAAAGTTGGTATGGTTTTACGAAACAAAAACTAAAAGGATGTGTGATCTCTGAAATTTAACATTTTCTTTGTTTTAATGGTTTTAGTTACGTTTCCGAATGAAGAAGAAATAGATATTTTACCATTTATGTGAATTGAATTCAATGGATTCTATTCAAATAAATCTCTGTTTTAAAGAAGTTTCCATCATGGACACTCAGAGATGATCTACATTTGTCAAAAGAGATATTCAACTTTAGTTTTACACAAAATAATAATAATTTGGAAACTAACCAGAAATTAATTATTATATATAATAATAATATTGTCAAATAAACGCCAATTTCTTTGCCATCTAAGAGAAACACCAAAAGTGAGAAATTCTAATTCATCGGGTTGTGAGAAAATTCTTTTCTTTTTTTTTGACCAATAGAGAAAATTCTTTTCTTCGAAAGAAGATTTTCTACTATCAATTCAATACTAGTAGAGCAAAAGACATTTTATAATCCGATATCACCCTCGTTGGGAAAGAGATAGACAAACAATACAAGCAGCTAAATTCCCAAAAAAAAAAAAAAAATCGTAAGAAACTTTAAGAAAATGATCCAAATCTGTTAAAGATTCCAAGTATTTCTGTCAGTTTTCTGTCAATATTAGCTGTATCTGCATTTTGTTTCGGAGATTCATTCAGTCTGAAACCGTGTCCCTAAATTAATACCGGTTGGATTTAGAGCGGCTAGTAACAAACGTGAAATACATGGTTTAAGCGTCTAGATAAGCGTTTTTCGGATGCAAATTTTTTCTTTAGATAAGCGTTTCCCAGCGAACAACGATCACAGCCAAACATAGAAATTAGAAAAGTTACGTTGTATTCAAAATATAACAAAAATTACGACCGGAAATAAAATCTTTAAATACCAACCACCATGAATATGATACTCACCTACAATTCAATCGTAATGGAAAATTTAGTGTATAAACCAAAATAGTCGATATTTTAATAAATAGATTCTAGGTGGCCATGAGTTCTAGAAGATTATATAAACTAGAAGAAAAGGAGATAAGATCGTTTTGCATGATTTAAACATTGCAAGCTCGTGTAACCCGCTAGGATTTAAGAATGGTTCTGAATAGGTTATATTATAAGTGAGTGTTGAAAAAAAAAATATTTGGTTTTTAGTTGTTTGGACTGTTTGCATTATTTTATAAAAAAAACTTCCTTCTCCATGTTTTCGATAATTCTTGTATATTGAAAACAAACGAATTTTTAATACATTGAATCACTAAACTACATATAAGACTTTGTTCATACAAAACAATACGACTTGTTACCTTTTTTCCATGAAATCTTAATCTTCGATAACTGATTTAAGATTTCTAATGTATATTTTTGCCCGTAATAAATCAAATTATGTAGTTCCTAGATCTGTCGCATTTTCTTGAATAATGACACTCTCTCAAGAACCCTACTCACTGCAATTTCAAACGCATCTTCAATCTTGTCTGGTCCTACAGCCCCCGGTTGAGTATAGATTATCTTCGGTACAATCTTCTCAACCTCATTCCTCATGCTTAAAATTCGTTCTTTATTAATCATAGCCAATAGCTTTTCAATACTAATCTTGCCATCTTTCACATCTTCCTCCGATATGTAAACCGAATACTTGGTATGATCCTTCGGAAAATACCATTTGTACTGGTTATAAACTGACTCGGGGTTAAATAAAACCGGTATACAACCGGCTAAGATCGAATCGAAGGTTGATCTCCGAGTAGGTGTATCTCCTGGTGGTTGTAAACAGAAAACGGAATCTTGAAAAACCTCCATTACCTTAACCGGATTACCACAATCCTTGCTTGGTGTATTACAATTAAGAAATTTGCATCTTTCTTGTGACTCAAGGCACTGCTTTATAACCTCTCCTCTTATAGATTTCTCCATTTCTGGCCTTGGAGCTCCAACAAAAGAGAACAAATATCGTCTATCCATCATCTTCACTCGCCTCTGCCATCTCTTAACCTCGATTCTGCTCTTTGGATGGAAGTAAGTCGGATAAGGAACCGCAAACTCGTTGCTCCAAGAGTTGGTCTCGATGGATAACATCGTCATGTTCTCAAATTCAGGCAACCGCATCAGTTTGTTTCCCCAATCAGAATCTTGATCAGAAACCCTTCTAAAATCCCGACCGACCCTTCCCGTGACAAAGAAGTGATCTCGTCCGTACATTTTCTTCCACTCAGGTCTCTCCCGAAGCCATCGAGCCAGATCTTCACCGAGTTCGTCTCTGAGCTTCACGTTGTATCCCCAAAAGCGTCTCACATCAAATCCAGCAAAGAAAGGAACGAAAACCGTAGAAGAAAGAGAGGAATCGTTGGTCAAACAATCGTAGTATCTCATTTTCTCTCGGAAGATAACTTCGAGCATGAACTGGTTCGTGGAGTACCAAGCACCAGTCTCGGTGGTTAAGGCTCGAGCAGTATGGTTATGATCGTCCTCCAAAATCCTTGGACCGAAACCAGAGTTGACCAAGTACTTACACTTATTGCGTAATTCGATATATGCTTCACAATTCTCGATCAGATCATCATTGAACCTACTGGGAAGATTGTGGATATAGACATACCTTCCCGCGCAAGAGTCTGTTTCTCCTTGTTTAGTCTTCACAGTGATATTTATGGTTTCTTTGTCGGAAAGAAAGAGATGGGATACGGTTTGATTGATGTGAGGGACAAAGAGCATACAGAACACAAGTATTGGTAAGATTTCTATCAAAAGATCTGGAGCTTGTTTCCTCACAATCTTTTTCTGTTTTGGATTGAATTTTTCCATTTGCTTACTTGATTATGGAGAAACAAAGATGGTACTACTTTGTGAAGATAAGATAGAAAATTAAGTTGTTTTACAGAATAATAAAAGAATGTTCTGCCACTCGGTGGAGATGTGAATTGCTGTGCGTATCAACTTGTTTTAAATAGAAGTGATATAACTTCAAATGAGTCAATTTTATGTATAAAGAAGGAGAAAGATAAATTACTATGTTTTCCTTTACTTATCTTTTTTAACTTAAATTTATGCAATACAGCATCACCATGTATGATGTGTCCGAAACATAAAATGACATTCCACTTGTCATAATATTTTAAAGGAATTTATATAGAAATGGTTAGTGCTATTACATAATGAAACACGTCAAACTTATATTATGCAATCATACACACTAAAATGTTTTAAAAAGACCTCTGACACTAATATGTTAGCGTCTAGCAATTACTCATTCAATTGATATATCTTTTAGGCATAGTCGAGAGTTTAGAGGATGAAATATTTATCCTCATCCGAAAAAAAAAACTTGAATCGAAAATTTGAGTCACAACAGAAAAACCGGTTTGGATGGAATCTAGTTTTTACTAAAATATTCAATGGTTCTTAAAAATTGATATCTATAAATCTCGAATAATATTCAAAATCAAACCGATATAAATTAATTATTCGAATAATCTAAATATATTAAATGTATTAAATAGTATAAGTATATTTAAGTATTTTAATTAATATCTTTTAGTTTTTTTAAGAGCTTTTATATATTCAAATATTTTAAAAAATTAAAAAAAAAAAATTCAGATTTAAGTGAATATTTAGACTTTTTTATATATTTGTGAATTTTTAGATATATTTTACTATTTTAAATTATAATACCTAAATTGAAAAAGAACTAAAATTTTATAAATACAATATTTAAAATTAAGAACCAAATCGATCCAAGTTTTTTAAAAAAAAACTACACTAAAACTAAACCAAAACTCTATTAGATATAAACTAAACCAAAATTCAGTTCACAACTTCTTACCTAGGACTCGTTGTAACCAAGCCAAGTGTCTGGTAAAAAAATATACATAAGAGGTTGATCCGACAGAGATAAAATCTAGATAAGTCTTTTACTGTGGTTTTGGAGAAGTTAGTGCAAATAAAACGAGTGAGCCATATGAAAACAAAATGACACTGAAATTTAAATAATAATTAAAAGAGCAGTAGCACAAGATCGTCGTGAACTTGAATCCAATTTCAAATGACAAGATGCAAAAAGTTCCAAGATCTGTTTTTTTTTCTCTGCTTGTCTTTCAACAGAACCAACAACAAATTCCAACTAATTTAAAGAGAAACTAAAATCATGAAGCGTATTCAAAGGCTTGTGGAGGTTGTGGCTCGTCATCTACAGCCATAGCTGAGGCTGTGGTTCCTTGTGTAGCCGCTGCTGCACCAGTTGCAGGAGAAGCTGTTGAAGTTGGTGCATCGGTCAGAGAGAGAACCTCTGGCTCGTGTTCACGTAAGTCCTTGAGAAGAACGAAACCCGATGGAGCTAGCTTCACTGGCACGTATCTACTGTCCTCAAGTAACTTTATGTACTTCTCTTGAGCTGGGACTACTCGAGCTGGGTTTACTAGAATCTCAAACGCTGGCTCTGGCTCAGCAGCTTTCTTCTCAACCGGGACTGTGCTATCGACCTGTTAGTCCATGGAGACAGAAATTTCAAATCATGGGCCAAACAGGATAAAGAGTTAAACCGAACCAATACGACCCAAATTGCCACAAAAAATGTATATAAGAAGACCTGAACCCGAATCTAAAACCATAGTCACACCAAACCGATCCAAAGTACATTGATTATTAAATTTCCCTAAACGGACACTCATTAAGCATCCCTATTAAGAGCATGAACTTTAAACTCTAGATGACTTTATGTGTGTCAATGTAAAAAATTAGAATCCTTTGAAGTCTAGACTAGTAAGGCGATTAATAAAAGAAGCTACTAATCATCCATGGATATTTTTAGAAGAGGACAATATACCTGCATAGAGTCTCCTTCCTTGTCTGCTGATACTTTTCCTTTTCCAGATCCACTTTCACTGACAGACTTTTCGGCACCGGACGCTTTTTCAGCATTAGCTTTCTGCTCTGCTTCTTTCTTAGCCCTAGCTTTGGCTTTAACTGAGGTTGAGAGAACAGCGGTTGGAAGTTTGGCAGCGGTATTGGCTGTAGGAACTGTGGTGGGTTTTGGGTACTCAAACAAAGACGGTTTTGCATGTGACATGAACTCAAACTTTGGGACCTTAAGGTCATAGTTTAAACCGATGAAAGCGGTTGGTGAGAAGGCCAAACTAATGAAGTAGATCAGAGGGTACCAATACCAAAACTGACTGAAGACAGCGAGGCCAATAACAGCAGTTACTTTGTCATGTTTGGTCTTAGAGAGCAATCTTATAGTAACGTTCCTACCACCGGCATCGAGGATACCAGAGGCCAGAATTGCTCCCATCTTGCTCATTGTATCTTCGTGCTTGTCGAGTATGATCTTCTCAAGTTGGCGCCTACAAAACATATATAAAGTATCAGTATACCAGACTATTTTATACCTCCCAATGCTAAAAAGAAGAGATCTGAACTAACCTAAATGCTCCAACACGAGAATCGCTTGCTTCGCTAGTTTGAACCATCACCATGGCCATTGCTATCAAAGCACCTTGACGAACAAAGTCAACCACATCCGATGTAAGTGGCTCCAACAAAGATATCGCTTCGCTGAGGCCAGTGCCTGCACAAGAAATACCTACTGCAAGAGCCGCTCCATAGCGAACATGTGGGTTGTACGACTCAGAAAGTAATGATACAATACGTGGAGTCTACATACAAAAAAAAATCAACAGAATCAATTAGTAAGGATAAGCAAACACAAAATCCGTGGAGTCACTAAAGAACTAGAAGTTAGTGGTCATAAGTAAGGGAGCATCAAAAACTAACCTGCTCTGGATCAGAGTACAAGACAAATCCAAGTGCCAGAACAGCAGTCCGTCTAACATCATCACTGACATCAGACACAGCAAAGTGTAACAATTGGCGAATGGCCTTATTGTTTGCTGTCCCACTGTAAGCCAATGCTAGTGCGTACATGCCACCATAACGGATGATAGGATCCTGGTCTCTTGTCATCTGCTCAATCAAGGTATCAGCTCCTTCTTCTCTGCCGTATACTGTAAGAGCTATGCCAAGAGCCAATCCCCTACAAAACATACCAGATGCTGATAAATGAAATGCTAAATCAAAATACCATGGACCACCATCACCAAAAATTTCCTCCACTAAATTACCTTATTATCTTCTCATGCTGTGTCTCATGAGCATAAGCGAGCATCTCACTTGCCTTTTCAGTCGCGGTTCCAACCAATAATAAACCCATGCTGATGCCAGCAGCTTCACCAGCAACAGCACTGTCAGTATAAAGCACGCTTTTGACATCATCATATATTTCCTCATCTGCTGTTCCAAGAGCTGACAAACCAAGACCTAAGCAAGCTCCATGTTGAATGACCTGCATCCACATTTTCGCAATAGATATTATATCTGAACGAAGAGGCTGACAGGAAATTGAGAGAGACTATATCAAGTAATCTGCTAATTACCTCAACATTAGTACTGCGTAAGCTATCCCGTAGAAATTGTTTGATGCCCTCGCCATGATTAGCATGAATAAGGCCAAGAGCATATAAAGCACCTCCTTCGGAATAAGGACTCCCACCACCACCTGCTCCTCCCTGAGGCAAGTATGGAGCCATCAATGACCTACCCTGTTGCAGGTGACCTCTGTGAATAACACCTAAACCCGCCGTAGCACTAAATTTAGCCCAATTGGTGGCCCTGCTTAGCCAATCCTGTCAATTCAAAAAATAACAACATATTAAAAGAATAAAAACACTAAGCACATAGTCAAACTCAAACATAAGAAAATATATTACTGTGGAAGTAAACATTTACCAAATTCTCTCTAAGAAAAGTGTCCACAGTAGTTCCAGCATGCATGATCGCATTAGCATATATTGTAGCACTGTGGCAAACACTGTTCCGCATCTCGACAGACTGTTTGATAGTCTTTAGTATCAGCAGGTCCGATCTACAGAAGACAACATTGAGCATATGATTACTTACTGGAAAAAAAATTATCTCCTTTCAAGATATCAAATCTTCAACAGTAACTTACTTGTTGTGGCTGTAAAGAAACTGAAGTGTCAACTGAATAGATGTCTCCCCAGATAAAATTCCCTTAATCTTGGTTAGCCTCTCAGCATATGTAGCGTCAACTGGATCCGTTTCGTGCACAATTGTCTGAGCTGGAGTTCCATCCGTCATCTGAACATCCCCCGAGGGGTTCTCATTTGTAGCAGCAGTAGTTTCAACGGCCTGAGTTGCTTCTACAGGGCGTGTTTTGGGGGTAGGGAGGCGATCCCTAACACTCAAGAGAAAGGCCTGGTGCTCGTTCTCTACAAGATCAAATGCAATTTGCAATGCTAATAAAGCATCATCCTTGCTGTCCGAGCGAAGAAGCTTCTCCAATATGCTTGCAACACCTTGCGGTTCATCCAAAAACATGAGGCATTGACAAATGCTCAAATAATCAGGAGAAGGCAGCTTCTGGTAGACTTTAACAAGTAAACTAAGCACCTGAAAGGATAGAAAAAGATGTCATCACCTTTCAAAATGAAGACTAAATCTAACGTAGAAAACGAATAGGTATCACGGAAACTGGAACAGGATTCTCAGTTACGGCTTAGAGACAGAGAATGCTAGCACATATGGGATTGCCAGACATGGCACTGGGAAGATGCAACATAGAGACTACTAAATGATCACAATATTTGCCAGACTATGCAAAACAATACTATTCTACTCAGTCAATAGTATCAGAACATCTCTTTATTTTTTTCTATCAAGGTCTGAGACCATTAGTCTTACCTCATGTCTATACTCTCTTCGGTTAACAAAAGAATGAGAAACATTAATGCAATATGTTAGAGTCCCCTCCACATTATCGCTCTTTGTGATAGCTTCCTCCAACTTATCCAATCTCCGGCATTCTATCGCAATGCCCATAGCCTGTTGATACTTCCCATCGATGATGCATCTGCACGGGAAAAACCACGTAAGAACAATTGAGGCACAAAGATGAGTAGAGCATTTTAAAATTCGGTAAGCATACATACTTTTCAAGCATTCTTTCAACAATGGCCTCCAGCCTGGGGTCAATGTCCACCATCTCATTTGACTCAACTGCCTTTGATCTGAGACTGGCATATTCATCTATCGCTTTGGCTGAAACAGAAACATCAGATGAGTAAACATTGATCCAGTAACATACTCAAATACTTATCTATCACCTTTATTATAAGACTATACAGCTTAAAATGCAGAAAACGAAAGCCGGATGTGGAAGCTACATGTCTGGTTTTTAGATAATAAGTCGTGCAGGCTATATGTCCTCTTCTTGCATTTAGTCAGGTTAATATGTTCTTGTCTTAAACGAATATTGCAGTTAACAGTACCCTAGCTAGAGTTATTGCAGTTAACAGTATCCTTGCAGTTAAATGTAAGAACAGAAAAGAAAGAGTAAACACAGAAATAAGCTTCTTAATCCTCACCTAGAAGCGTATGAACATAATCCGTATCCTCCGAAACATCAAACAAGGCTCCGGCTCCGAGGGCATAGGACAACGAATCATTAAGCTCGCCCAAGTAATAGAAAACCTGAGATAAGATTTGATGAAAATAACCATCATCCGTAACGAGTAACAACTACACATTTTCCCACTAACATATAGCAAATATCATCTTTAACCAGAGGCAAACTTAAGTTTAGCAAACGCTAGATCGTACCTTAGAGACAAGCAAAGCAGCAAGCTGTCTTTGATGCAAATCGAATTCTTCATCTTCATACAAACTCTCTCTGCAAAACAGAAACACCTCATGAGTCAAGCAGCGCAAAAAACACTGTATAAATCTAACAACTAATAGTTTCACAAAACCTAATCCCTGTGCCAGCACAGCCTCTACAACTTGATCTCATACCAGTTACCACTAGCAGGCTATTCATATGAAGAAAAAGGAATCCAATTCTCTACATTAAATTGGTAAAAGAACATCTAAAAAAGGCACCTTATCATGTCAAGAAAGAAAGTAAGTTCGAACTCAATTACACAAAGCCAATTACTTGCTAAACTCTGAAATACAGAAACTTGGAAAAGCTACTCATGTCAAAGGAAAACACTTTCCCTTCTTATCCTAACCATTAAAAATCTGCATCGCCACAAACTATCTATGCCTTAAAAAGTTTGAATTTTTACTCAAATCGATAAGACCCAAACACAAAGAGAGCTCAACTAATCCAAATCCCACAATCTTTCCCCCGAATTTCCCACAAACCAAAACAGATCAAGTGGGAAACAAAAACCCTAATTCTCAAAAAAAGAAGAAAAGTTTAAAGAAGAGAATTACATAATCGGAACACTAGTGGAGATCTCAGGCCAGAATCGATCCACCAAGTTGTTGAGATGCGAGAGGGCATGGTGCTTCAAGGAAGGCTGAGGCTCGTTGAGCATTGCCAGTAACCCTCCGGCGGAGCTAACCATAGCGGCGGCCATTGATGAAGAACGTTAATCGAAACTGGAAAAAACCCTAAAAAGAAAGCAAATCAGATGACGACTTGGAAACCTCCGATGAGACTCGTCTTTAATCAATCTCTACGAGATTTGAAGTGTTTGAGTTTAAGAGACGAAGGTAAACATAAAAAGCAGGAGAGAGTAGTCAGGGACTTGGATGCAAACTATGGGATTTGGAAACTTATCGAATATTCAGAGACTTACCCAACAAGTCAGAAAATTAAAAGCTCCCCCGAATGTATAGATTAATTACAGTTTCGTCTGTTATTTTATGTAAATTAAGTTATAGATCCCTAAGAACTTGAGCTTTTACAAAATGCCTCTAATACTTGTCCAAATTCGTTGGTCACGCCTAGTTTAGATTTTCAAGGACTTGGTAGATAATATTATATTTTATATAAATGGATTTATTGCAACTCAGCAAAATAAGATAAAATACCTTACGAATGGGAACTTTTTTTACTGTTTGGATAAATTTGACAAGGGATGAATTATTTCGATTTTATTCTTTGACCTAGAGGTTTATATTTATATACAAGATGAAATCCTCGAAGAAACAAAAATATCTGTGAAAAGGCAAATATACATATATACAATTTTCTATTTATTTGGATATAAAGTTTATCCTTTTCTACCATTGTTTTTCTTTTATCATATGCACCAGTAAGAAAAGAAGAAGATCAGAAGTAAAGAATTAGTTTTATAATTCTAAAAAGAAAACAAAGTTTGTGCCTATAAAATATATAGTTTCAAAAGAATTCTCATATATCATATTTGAATTTATTGCACATCATTCACCTACCGATCTTGAATGAAAAAAGGCAAAATTGGAGCACAACCGCAACATTTGCACTGCCCACCTACCCCACCCACCCGACCGGGAATGGCAACTATACCAAACCAACAAATTCATCGGTTTAACATTGGTACATGTGTTTCCAAAGTTGGGTCAGATTAATACCGAAATGTCAAAGTAGCAGGGTTGCACTTTAACTGAGAACAAATTCACAGTCCAATTTAACTAAACCGGTTTAAACACCCACTCACACTCATAGTCCGATAGCCTTTATGAATAATGTAACGAACCGAACCAAACTAAAACCGGGTTTCTTAAATCGGTCCCCAAGCCAACAACTCTCTCCCTCGGTCTCGTATAAAGTTTTTACCTTTAAATCTCAGTGTCAGGTTTTGGTGGGATTGTTCTGGTAAAGAAGCAAAACAATGGGGGACGAAGCAAAGATCTTCACTCTCTCAGAAGTCTCAGAGCACAATCACGCTCATGATTGTTGGATTATCATCAATGGAAAGGTTTCTTTCTTCTTTCTCCTTATTCTCAGCTCTAAATTTAGGGATCTCGTGCTTGAACTCCCTCCTTTTTGTGACCGTATTGGTGTTTGCATGAGATTAAGCTTTTAAAGTCTCAGACTTTCTGAGTTTGAAAGATGTTTTTTTGCTTGATTAGATCAAACCTTTAGATGTGTAAAGTGGAAACATTTGTAATCATTACAAGGATTCAGTGATTTTGAATTGAAGATGGAGAAATGTAGAAAGAGTTCTTCTTACCTTAGACCAACCAAAGATGATTTCTTCTACGCCGATCTTTGTTGAGAGTGAATAGCTTAGACGTGTTGATCATTTTGGTTTTGTGATTAACTTTTTAAAGGAATCTGTAGATCCCCAGTCTCCACTCTTGAGTCTCCTTTCATTATGAAAACTTGTTTACTGTTTCCTTCATTGATTGGTTTGTGAAATGCGTAGATCAGCACAAGAAAGTTGGAAACTTTTAAACGTTTTGGTGTGTTGTTCCATTAGTAGTTTCTTTTCGTTTTTGCCACTTTGGTCAGGGTTTTTTTGGGGGTTTGTTTGCTTGACGCAAGAAGCTTGCTACGTAGGACGTACAGTGATACATGAACAAATCATTTATCAAGTTGAGAAAACCCGAGATCCGTCTCTGAATATAGATGCTAGTGGAGTATTTTATTTCGGGCTGTTAGCGTTTGCACATTCTAGCTACATGCACATAGACACATCGCCAAACACTGTTGATCTTAGTCCCAAGGGAGCAAGAACCTTACGAATTTCCTCTCTGTGGCTTCATTGTTTCTTGCATTGGAATCATAAGTATGGTGATGTGGGTCTTCTCGTGTTTCAAAACTTCTTAATTAACAAGAAATCTTCAAAGTTCAGAAATTTAATAACTGGGTTTCAGTTGGATCCACTTCCTTTTCTCATATCCTAATTCAAACGTTTGCAAAAAACGCAGGTATACAATGTGACTAAATTCCTTGAAGACCATCCTGGTGGGGATGAAGTTCTCTTGTCTTCGACAGGTCTGTATAAACGCAAACCATCTCCAAACTTCTGCCTTTGATGCTTTAACGCTCACTTAGTGTTGATCAAAACGTAGCATTTTGATTGTTATTCTTCTACTCTAAAGGTAAGGATGCAACGGATGATTTTGAGGACGTGGGTCACAGCGAGAGCGCGAGAGAGATGATGGACCAGTACTATGTAGGAGAGATTGATCCGACAACAATCCCAAAGAAAACCAAATACACTCCTCCTAAACAGCCTCACTACAATCAAGACAAGACCTCTGAGTTTATAATCAAGATCCTCCAGTTCCTCGTACCCCTTGCCATTCTCGGTTTGGCAGTTGGAATTCGTATTTACACCAAATCAGGGTAGTCTTCTTTTTGTTTTCTGAGCATTACTCCCATATATCATATATATAGAGAGAGAGAGAGGGAGAGATTTAAGTCTTTTGAGAAGACAAATCTCGAAGTCTCTCCCTTTGTTCCTGTCCTCTTTATTCCATCTTTTCTTTTAATGTGTTTTGCACTGTTTCTTAAGTGTTGTGATGAAATTGCATCTAAACAGCAGTCTTGCAGAAAAGCAACTGATATTGATCTATAATTGATATTGTGAAACCAAGGTTATGACTTAGAGTTGTCTATTCGAAGGTGTGCCTGAGTATGGGTTAAGAATCATAGTACTTTTCTTATCTTGCAACGTCAAAAGATAAATCTTTAGAGGATAAACTAACCAACAGAATATAAGTAAACAAGATCAAGATCTTGCTAAGAACTTGAACAATACTTGAGAACAGTTGTTTAACTTTGTAAGGAGAAAAAAAAAAACAGATTACCAATTCCGAAGAGAGAGAGACGTTTTCTTTGGTTGCAGCATGGAGTTTTTGGCAGTTACTTGAGAGTGTGTGGCAGTAAGTGACTTCAGCTCACTAAACCAAATCCCAACACAAAGAATCCAAAACAGATTCTGTAATTGTGGGTCCCTCTTTTGTACCTCTCCACCGTTTTGGCCGCAAGTCGCAACCGCATACACAAAGTTCGATGCTTGTAACTTCGAGAGCAATAAATTTCATTTAAAGCACATTGGATTGGATTCTGCGGCAAGTTTGGCAACTCTACCAACGACGTTGTGTGGAGCTAAAATCAATACTCACAAAGACGAATATTGTGACAAGCAAAGACGCGACGGAATTTCGAGATAAAAAGCGATCACAATGATGATGATGACGACGATGTTGATATGTAGTGGGCACGAACTTGTAAATTAAGATAAAATAGTGGGCACAAATCACAAAGTGGAAAGTACAATAGACACAACACACACACACACACAAGAGCGATAGAAAGAGAAAGAGAATCTTTCTAACACTTTTGATTTTAGTGAGAAGACAGAGACAAAACGAAGACCACTACGAGACACTATCCATATCCATAACGAACAGCTCCTCTGTCTCTCTATTATCAGTATATAGCATTTGCCTATATATACATATATGTATGTTACTTACCTGTCATTGTGATGTTACATGTCTGGAGAACAACACACATGGACCATAATGATGATGATGATAAGAACAATAACTTAAGATGAAGTAAGAGAAGAAGACGGAGAAGGATAAGTCTTTATTGAAAGAGTTTTGAGATCAGTACATGTATACACACAAATAGATAGATTTTAAAGTGGTTGCAGGACAAAGCGTTATAAGAGAATGCAGAGTCCCTGTACCAGATATATAAAAAGGACTTCACTAAACCATTAACCGAAAGAACTCTAAACCCCTAAACGCTAAACCCTAACAGACTTTGGGTTACTTCTAAAAAACCTTCTCTTATGGTTTAGTACTACTACTAAGGTGATCTGTTTAGACCTGAAAAGGATTGGTATCAGTTCTGTGTTACACAAACCCTTTTCAGCCACTTATGTTACAGACACCAATGTAAAACGCTACATGGGTTTTTTATCCTAAGTTCTTTACATGTTGGGAAAGTTAAGAAACGGATGATGGAAATAAGATCAAACCGATAATTAGCAGGAAAATGTTAAAATAGTCTGTATTAACTATTAACCCCCCACCCTTTCTTTTTGTCGTTTCTAATCATCTACCTTCTTCCATTCAAACCGTCCTGGTAGTGGTTGTTCGTTCACAGGATCAAAGTTGTACCTGAAAAACAGAGTTCACAGAAACCGTTAGGAACACAGCATAACAGAGCAGATCAAATGGGAAAGTCATAACCAAAAGGGTTTAAACACTGCAGAACAGAAGAGATCAGACGGGAAGCTCATACTTCTCAATGAATTGCTTTTGTTGTTCTTCTTCAGCACCCGAGAAAAACTCGTCCATTTCAGGTGTGGTTGGTAGGCCACGACGGCTGCCCGACAAACTCTCTTCTCTTTGGCTGCTATTGTCACTTACACCATTGTTAAGCTTTGCAGACGATCCCGGGCTTGTGATGGTTTCCGGCTTTCCAGTCAAACTGCATGGTGTGGATTCCCTTGTGGTCCTATTGAAGCTGAGAGGAAGCAATATGTTACTTTCATTTCATTTCACATAGTGGTCTCAAAGATAAAAGCAATTAACTATGTTTCCTTAATTAGTCGCAAAAGCCAACAAACTTTATTGACTACAGCTATGACTAAAGCAGATCTAGTCATGTTCTACTGGAAAAAAAAAAAAAAGAGAATGGAGTAACTTCTTGTTGATTTGTGGTTCAAAGATCAAAAGGCATACACCAGAAACGTAACTCTCAAAAGATAAATGCTTGAAAAAGTTAATACCAATACAGAGTAACAAAAGATGGTTCAATTATACTCAAACAAGATCTCGACTTGAGATTATTAATCTTAACATCAAAGCCTACTAGTACCTAAAGAGCAAAGAAACCAAGCATTTAAATTAATCACACATAAGAAACTTTGCACAATCCCAAAACTAACCAAGATGTATTAAACTTTCAAGCGTTATAGAGGCATCTGAGACATCAAAGCAGACATCACAAATAAATCGAAGAAGAAAAGCAAAAAACTTTCTCAAGAGAAAAAAGAAAAGAAATTGAGTGATTAATAAATACACTTTTTTCCCGGAAACAGAGAGAAGAGTCTGGTGTGTCAGATAAAGAAAAGATGGCATCATATCATACACAAGGTTAGTAAAAATAAAAATCATTAAATTTCAAATCGGATAAAAAAATAATTGAAAAGTTTCAGTATTATCAATTAATAACAACTGAAAAAAAATTAGTAACGGAAAATCCAATAAAACCACAATTTTTTCAACAGGAAACGAACAAATCCACAACTGTAATAATCTGAAATCCCTAAAAAAAGATTGAATTTGAAAGTTAAAAAAAATTGGGGGAAATTTGAAAATTTAAAAAAACGGAAAAGTTGATACCTTTGAGTGCCTTCAAGGTCTAAGAAATTTTGCCCAAAGGAAGTTTCAAGACACGGATCCTCCTTGTCTTTACCAAAGACAACACTCTCAGCAACCGAATCCGACTTAGACCCATCACGAATCGAACCACCAACGACTGAATCAAGATTCTGTGGATTATTAGGGTTAGGGTTTCGGCCGCATGTCTCTTTCCTCCGCTGCTGTTTCCTCCGTTTACTCGAACGAATCACCACAATTGGAGGCTTCTTCTGTAGCCGACGGCTCCTTAGCTGAAGATACGACCCTCCGCCGCCGCAATCAGTCGTCTTCTGTTTCGACGGCGGAGTAGGTGAAGGAGAAGTGGGTAGAGAGGAGGAGGAGGAAGAAGAGGGCTTTTGGAGACGGCGTTGGAGAGCTAAAGACTTAGCTCGAGTGAGAACACCGAGCGAAGAAGGAGAAACATCCATCAAAGCTATTGCTTCTCCTTCCATTTTGCTCTTCCTTATGTATTTCCCCATTTTCCGTCGCTTTTCATGGAACAACAAAACAAATAATATTATTAACTCTAAGAGAGAGAGAAAAGGTTCGATTGGGAGATGTGAGAGAAATCGGAGTTAGGGTTGAAGATGGTGCTGTGTGGGGTCACCTCTCTGTCTCTTTCTTTCTTTCTTTCTTTTTTTATTATTTTTTTCTTTTTTGTGAAAATTTAAGTATTTTATTTTTTCAGGTGGCTGCTTCTTCTTCACTACTGTGAGTAATGTACACTGTACTTTGCTTGTTTTTTTTTTTTTTTTCTTTTACACTATTTTTTTTTTTATATTGGAAACTTGAGTGTAATAATTTCGTCCCTACTTATAAATGGAAACCATGACGCATTTTATTCTTTATAATGAACGCTTTTTCTGGTAAACAACTTGAGTTACATTTCGCTTCAAATTTAATAATGTTCGCTTCAGATAGATGTCTAACGTTAGAAAAGATTTGTTGCGCCTACGCTACCTGAATTAATTCGAGAATTTCACAATATATCGATTGGTTTATTACATCTTTTTTTTTTCCTTCTGGAAACCATTATGATCATATTTGTTTTTATTGTATTTTTTGTGTATCACCCTAAGGAAAAGTTTGTAAGTTTAGGAATAGATCGAACGAATCTGGAGGAATGTCAACTTCTTTTAGTACTACAATAGACCTATGAAACTTTCACAAAGTAATTAATTACTTTTTGCGAACCACAAGGACAGTATAATCTGTATATATACTAAAATATATCGTTGTGTAGAATTACCACGAAAGATTAAATGTATACCAGACTTGCCAGTTTAGGCCAGTTAAATTGTTAATGCAATACGGGTTAAGATACTATTAAGAATCTTATGACTCACGAAAAATGGCGTAATTAAGTCAGTTCTATTAAGATTAGATATAACAAGATTTTGATGAATATCATTTTTTTTTTTTTAGTATTTTAGAAAGATGGAAAGAGTACGAGAGTTTAATTGATTGAGAAACCTAGCATATATCAAATTAATGTCTCAACTACTGGTACTGTCTCAACCGGCAAAAAGATGCTTAGTTGCTTACCGTGATGAATGGTATTACGTTCACGATTTACGTTTTGCTAAAGTGATTTTTTATTTTTCCTATTCATAATATTTACTAAATTCTCGCATTTCCACGTTTTTTTTATTAGTAATTCCACTATATATATATATATTTATATATATGTTAAAATATAATAAAAAAACGGCAAACATGATTAGTCAACTAATACTAGTTTCAGAGATTTTATAGTAACGAAAAATTTATATCAGTTCATTTTTATAATTATTTTAGAAAAACGTATTTAAGAATTAAACGATGTTCTTAGATATTTTTGTAACTCGTAAACACAAATTATTGTTTTTTCTATTTTACATTTGCGTTTACTAATTAGTATTTATATAGTATAAAGTAGTACTATTGCGATTTGTTGGAAATATAAAATATTTGTTTGTTTTACATTTTTGATGTTAAAGAATTTTATAACACGTCGGAACTTTAATGGTTATAATCGCCCGCATTTAATTTAGGGACTTACACGGTTCAAATCCCGATCCATAACAGTAGATGTAAGAAAACGTACACACAATATTGAACATGTTACAGAAAAACAATTAAAGCCTTGTAAAGGACGACAAACTATTTGTTTTATCGGAATCCTTTATGTGAGAAGAGACGGCACAGTGGATTACAAACTAGGCAAAGGGGGCTTCTCCTTGTAAAGGACAGTTAAAGTCTAACATATTTGGTGTAGATACAATATGTATGTGTTATTGTAGTCTTATTATATAGAGGCCTTAGAAAAAGGGTTTAGTTGATCGATTATAAGAAATCATTTCAACAAATTGGTCGGTCTAGAGAAACTACTTACATCTCTCTGTCTCACTTAAAACACTAGAGTCACAATAACAAGAAAAAGTAAAATCCCAAAGAAAGTAGGATCATAAAACAAAGATTGGAATTATCACAAAGTCCCTTTGCCTTTTGACGCAAACAAACCCATTACACAACTTATTGATGTATAACATTAACCAAGAATTATACTCAAAAATAGTCCTGAGCTCTGCTTTTTTTTTTTTCGTTTTTCTTTTCTTGAAGAAACATAAATATTTTTCTACTTCCAAATCTTGACGGATTTGTCATGACTGGCCGACGCCATCATTCCAGTCGTAGGTGACTGAGCTAAGGCAGAGATCACACACTCGTGCGCCGGTATCGTCATACATTTGTTCTCTACTGTGTTCCACAGCTCCAGTGACTGCAACAGATTCGTTTACCAAAGTTAAAGCCACTGATAGATAAGTCATTCACATCAAGCAACAGTAAAGCCCGATATTATATATATTCTATAAATGGTGACACAGATTCGATCAAGGCTTCTAGAATTGTACGATGAACATAGAAACTATCCAAATTCAGGGTTAACAGATGATACCTGGTAGCCACCGATGACCAAGAGATTGGGATAGCTAGGGTGAAAAACGCAAGAGTGGAATTTGTTTCCACTTGAGCTGAGCTCGTGGATACAATCTCCTGAGCTCAGAGACCATAATTTAACAGCGTCTTCGCTAACAGAAGCTACCAACTCTCCGGTTGGGTTCCAACAAACAGAATGTACATTTGAGGAATGTCCCTGACAGATCAAAAAATAAATCAAGCCATGAGACATAAGCACAGTCCTAGATAGGTGGGTGTATGTGCAACGATGAACACTTATGACAAGAAAACGCATTAGACTTCGAAGTCAAAAGTCAAGTAGAAAACAAAGTCTTACGTTGCCTGAACCAGAAAGTTAAAAAAAAACCTCGGATTTACCTTTAACAAGTGGAGCCGTCTGTCATTCTCAAAATCATAAATTGACACAATATTTTCCGAAGCTGCAGCAAGCATTTGTCCAGTTCTTGGCTGGAATCGTAGTTGCGTGCTAGCACCCTGTTCTCGGAAAACCCATAGATTAGAAAATAAAGTTTAATTTTGGGAGAAGCCATACGAAAGTTTAGGGGCTTGCCTTTATACCACGAAGGCAAGCAGTAGCGTTGATGTTCCAGATGCGAATTTCATTGTTGCCATCACAAGAGCAGAAAATCTCGGTTTTCTTCGGGTGAAAATCAAGGGACATTACAGGTGCAGTATGACCACTAATTGTTCGTACGAAGTAACCAGGCTGCACAAATTGGTAAGTAGTTAGTGACCACAGAACAAGAAAAATGGCTACAACTAGAAGAGATGAATTACTATACCTCAGACGCATCCCAGATTTTGATAGTTTTGTCGAACGACGACGTAGCCAGTTGAGTTGAATTAGGTCTGAAGCGAACATCTGTAATGATATGACCATGTTCTTCCGGAGTGCTCTCAGTGTGAAGTGTTTCCATGTTCCAAATAAAAACCTACTGACAAAAAGAAATTTGCATCCACATTATCTATTTTTAAACAAGCACGATCTGACCTACCTATAAACGATTTATAGATGTTAAAGTCATCTTTTCTCAAAGATTAAGATGTTGCACCTTCTTATCATGTCCAGCGCTAGCCAACAACTTCCCATCAGATGAGAAATTACAGCAGATGACCTTACTGGAACTTCTTCTTATAGAACCAACCTCGCTGAAACTAAAACCTGAAATAAAAAAGAGCATGGTTATTATATATCTTCTATTAGTATAATGTTTATTCTGAGGGGGCGAGAGAATACCCTTTGAGGGTTCGGCATGCTCAGAAGGGTTCCGCTTCAGGGTGCTAAACAAGCTTCCTCCATCTACATCATCTTGGGACAAAAACGATTCTACATTATCTTCTAGGGCTCCCACATCTCCAAACGGTTCCATGTCATCCTGCAGCTATTAATTCTTATCATAAGAAGGAAAATCATGACACGACTCCATAGGCTATACAAGAAAATACTAAAGCCGCTAAGAAAGCACTTCCTTTCACACAACACAAGTGCATGCTGGATTAGGATGTGCCTAGAACAAAGCTAAATTGCTGTCATCATTCTTCTGAACATACCAGTTGGTTTGCTGATGATTGCAGACCACCTATTCCATCAGAACCATACATCATTGGCCCTTTTGGCATGTTATTCACATGCTGCATGTTACCAGTTATAGCAACTCCATCGACAGGGGTATGCGTTGACGGAGTTGACGGCTGTGAGTTGGATGGGCCGACCGTATTTCCTGTCCCCGTACTGTTAGCAGGACCAGAAGAGGAAGGTCCCTTTCTTTTGCGGTTGTTCTATCAAAGACACGAAAAGGAAGTTGTGGCTCAATCATCTTACAAACTGAAGAATATACATATTTGGACCAAACCACATGATCCACATAAAAGTACCTGCTGCGATTGCTGTGATAGTAAAGGATCTTGTTGCTGAGAAGAAGATTGCTGTACCGGCGGCATGTTGATATGCTACAGACCAACAAACAGAAACGGAAAAAGGGAAAATCAGAAAGATGTTTGGCACTCAACAGCTATTATTTGCAGATAAATTTTCTGGAATGGGTGTGATTAACAAGGAGAAAATCTTACTTTTGACGAGCTTGACTGCATAGGGGAACCTATCGATCCATCATTTGCATTCTGTTGGCCATCTTTCGAATTCAGGTTCCCTCTAGGTAATCCCGTATATCTTCGAGGGTCCATCTCGCCATACATGGCTGAATTAGTCATATTTCCCTGCCCTTGAACCTGAGCCAAGATCTGTTGTTGTTGTTGCTGCTGCGGCGAGAGCTGATATTGACTTTGATTTTGAAGGAAAGCTTTCTGAACCTGAGGGCCTAAACCTGGTCGGATCGTATCGATGCCCTGTAACATTTATCAAGAAACTTGATAAAAAAACTGTGCTTGGAATGACAAACAGGTAAATCATGCAAAAGAACCACTGTGACTTACAGTTAATGGCCATCCCTTTAAAGGAAGAGCACCTACTCCAGGGTTAATTCCTTCACAAGCGAAAAAACACAAAACCATAAGACTTGATCTAACAAATTGTAAACAAAAGTTTCTGGTGAGGCTATTAAACCCTATTCACCCAAAAATTCAGAATGTAACAGGGAAGAATTTGATAATTTTGGAGTCAGGTCAATTAATTGCCATGGTGAGTGTATAATCCGGTATGCATTACATTGGGTGTATTTACCTGTATTCCCCATCCCAGGCTTTGATTGCAGAATTCCCTGGCCATAAACTGTAGAAGGATCCACTGGCAGTTGTCTTGGAGATGCACCGAGATTAACTTCAGTTTTGATTTCCTGCACGTTCAAGAGATTCAGATGCACACCAAAATATTTGATTGGAGATTTTTCTGTAAGGAGATTTGAACAGTCATCATCAAATAAGGTAATTACAGGGGTCTGCTGAGTTCGTGATTGAAGTTGCTGCAGTGCTGCCGAAACACCTCCTTGATGATTCCCTTGGACCATCGGACTGTTTTAGGACAGAAAAGACAGGACGAGAAAGTGGTCAAACGATGTGAGGACAGTAAATATGCCTGCAAAAAAAAAAAAAAATGACGAGAATTTATACCCATGATGGTTTGTTCCTGGTTTAAGAAGGGCCATCCTTGCATCCATATGGGATTGGGACGTCTCAGTGTTCATGGAATTTGGTTGCTTCATACGTTCCTCGTACATTTTTGCAGCCATAGCACTAGCATTTGACTGCCCAATCATCCCTTCAGAACCAATAGCATTCATCGGACCACCAAGGGAAGGATGATTAGGATCCCTACGCTGCATTTGAGCTTGTCGCATCATCTGCAGTTGCTGCATTTGTAGTTGCTGCTCCTTCGCTTTACCTTGCTGCGCCTAAGTTTCAAAGCCACTGGTCAGTTACCAAACTTAAAAAAAAGAAACCTCTCCAGATAATAGATACCCCACCTCAATATAAGCTGCAGCAGCCTCTGAATGTTTCTCATTCGTCCTGGCAATAAAGATGTCCCAGAACACAGACCACCACTCAAAAAGAAACCCTCCAGGAGCATCAATTGCTACATCATTCACACAACACACAAACAAACAAAAAACAGATTCCAACATAGTCAATCACTTAGCTAAAACATCTTTGAATCGAAAATAATCAAAAGAAGCCAACAGGAGACACAACTCTGAGGTTACTTCAGCAATGGGTTTAAGAACAAAAAAAGTCAAAAAAAAAAGAAAGCAGAGAATTGATTTACCAACTGGATCGGGAGAGACTTTCCCTTCAGTCATAAATGACTTAGCAGTGTTATGCAGTTTCTTCTTCACCAAATAATCATATATGTAAACGTCAAGCCTACATGTAAAAAGGAAAGTGAACACACCAAATTAAAAATTAAAGTTACAATCTTTTTTTTCCTACACAAATCTGAGAATTGAAAATTTATAACACTTACATCTTATCAGCTTCCCAATTACTCTGCGCCATAGCTTCAGCCCGAGATCGAGCTACTTTAAAAAAAAAGTGAGTCAAATCTCAATTTCAAAACTCTGAATTTCCGAATTGTTTGTTAATAATAATTAAAAAGGAACTAACCTGAATAAAGACTCTAACAAATTGGTGAGTAGATCAGAACCCTAATTCGATCTTAAGTTTAAAGATCAAGCATTGCCGCTGCACATACAGAGAAATCACAATTAAAAAAAAAAATCAGAATTGCTTTTTAGGCGAACACGGGTTCAGCGATTCGTCGAATTGGCATAGAAGTAATCGAATTTGTTAACTGAAGGATCAGAATTTAAAAGATTTAAAGAAAATCTAGGGTTGGAGAGATAGATAGAGAGAGAGAGATTCCAGTGAATTGTTTTTTCACCTGGAGCTATGGAAGTAAATCGATCATGAAACAGCTGGATTAGAGAGAGAGAGAGAGAGAGGAGAGATCAGATAAAAATAAAAAGAAAGAAAAGGTTTTTGAACAGTTTTGGAGAGACTTTCGTTTTTTTTGAGATCAGAATTCAGAAACAAGTCTTTCAGCAGGTTTTTGTTTGGTTTTTTTTTTAATGATGCTTTTTTGGGTAAGCTTTGGATTCGGTATGGGTTTGTTAATGGGCCTAGATGTTTGGTGTTTCGATCTTGTTAAATGGGCTTACTATTGGGTATGTTTATCGGCTTCTAGAGCTGCTTTAATGAAGACGGTGGTTTGAATGGGTCTAATACCGCGTGAACCCGGTCGTTGTTATTGCCTCATGGAGGAATAAGACAAGCAACACGCATACGTCTCATGGTTTTATAATCTCCTCTTGGGTCGTCTTTAAAGTAATTGAAATCAGTCAAGGCACATTTTTGTGTGTGTGTTGTAACATTGTTAAAAGCCTCTTGTGATAATGACGAGTATCGGATCGTAAAGATTTAACAAAGTAGATGATGGCTTATACTCCATATGTACTCAATAGTTAAATTACTCCGTATTTTTACCTCTTAGTTACAGCTTGAGAAGTTTCAACCTGAAAAATGGCTTGAAATACTGGTTAAATATATTTGTGTTTTTTTTTTTATGATGGAATTTTTACTTTTTAACCGAAGCAGCTGCTTTTGTTTTGTAAAACCTATTGGAAATCCCGCTATCTATAACAAAGATAATTGCATATGCATGCTCCACGTACGCAGGTCATTTTAAAATTCGACAAAATATTACGTAACCTAGTCGGCTAGTCATTTAGCAATAACTTGAAACTACACTTATAATGACCGCTCCAACATTAAAATTTATTTTCTAAAAGTAAGTTGGTAAGTGGTGCTTGTACATATAACATTGCCGAACTGTTTTTCTTTCTTTGTTGGTTTGGAAATTGAAAAGTTAATATGTGTTTGGTTTGAAGCATTAATGCCACAATAAATGAGATCGCTTCTTTTTCACTAAATGAGATCACATTTAGCGTTTGAATAATGTAAAAGGTCCTCAAATTATTGAGGGGCTTTATAGTAGAGCATGTCCAACTATAAAAGGGAAATAAAGCAGCCACTGATTTATCAATTTTTGTTTTTCTGATAACGACACAATTTATTCATGTCCTAGTAAATTAGTTTTTCTTAATACAATAAAAAAAGAAAGACACGGTTTTTTTGTCTCTCTTTATACATGTGCCAATGGAATTGTCTTTGAAAATTTTGTGAGAGATCATAGTATATGCTGAAGAGCTGAACCATAAGTCAAGAAATGGCACATTTATTAGATATTTCTAACTCATGACTGCAATGAACATGAACCAATATTTATTAAACAATGTATATATATCCTTCAATTTCAGGTTGTTTTTCTCCCAACATTCTAGAGTGTTTTGTTCAAATTTTAATCGGAAACTGACACATACAATTCACTTTCTACATTGCATATTTATATATAGCGTAGATATATCAAGTCTTGAAGTATAATTATTTCATTTTCTTGTTCTGTTGGATGAGATCAGATCAACTGGGCAGTTGGCAGACATAAATAAATTGTCCAACGACAGGTAGACCTCATTTAATTTCTAATTGTTGTACTCAACCAATTATATTATCTTCGCTTTGTTACATGTTGAACCATCCGGTTTATTCAATGTCGTTTTTCCTCATGGTTATGTACAAGGCATCTCAATTCTCAACTCTGCGTATAAGTTTATTAACATTAGTCAAGATTCAAAGACATTCATTAACAATCTTAAAATAATTAGACTACCTACGCGAAATCTGTCAATCATAAAAATCAATAGAGAATATGGAGAGAAACTAAACTAAACGGGAGTTATTAAGAAACCAATAAAAAAAAGATGCCAAACCGGTTATGTATCTACTTACTCACGAGTAACAATATGCCTATAAAACAGACCAAGACGAAGCTTCACTGACACAACTGTCTTCTCCCTTTCATATCCATAAACGAAAACTAGTGGAATTACTTAATTAATTAAGAAACCACTTAATTATGGGTTTGATTGCCCGTAAGGCGTGTGTCTTTATCTTTGTATTCGCTCTTGTCGCCGAATTTGCCTTGGGAAATGTCGAGGTTAAGGACGACAAACACTTTTTTCACAAACCTCGTCCATTCTTCCACAAGCATGGCATTTACAAGAAGGGGTTTAGAAAGGGTTTGGGAGGCGGAGGTGGTCTAGGTGGCGGTGGCGGTCTTGGAGGAGGTGGCGGTTTGGGCGGAGGAGGCGGACTAGGTCACGGTGGCGGTTTGGGCGGAGGAGGCGGTCTAGGCCATGGTGGTGGTTTAGGTGGAGGTGGAGGTCTAGGAGGCGGTGGCGGTTTGGGTGGAGGAGGTGGTCTAGGCCACGGTGGCGGTCTGGGAGGAGGAGGCGGTCTAGGCCACGGTGGCGGTCTAGGTGGAGGCGGTGGTCTAGGCGGTGGTGGCGGTCTAGGCGGTGGTGGTGGTTTAGGCGGAGGAGCTGGAGGAGGATACGGTGGTGGTGCTGGAGGAGGAGGAGGATTTGGTGGTGGAGGAGGATTTGGCGGCGGAGGAGGATTCGGCGGTGGAGCCGGTGGAGGAGGAGGATTTGGAGGCGGTTATGGTGGCGGTGGCCATCACTGATGAGTGATGAGGCTCATGTTCATGCATTCGTACGTACGTTGTTATTATTTAATTAAATGAAACATGATATTAATTATTACAATAAAAGGATACATTAGCAATTGTGTATGTCATTTCTGTTAATTCTGAGGTATTGTATGATATTTTTCATGTTATGTTTTGGTTGGTTTCAACTTTCAAGTTTGGTTAATAAAATGGTTGATTTGCTTTTTGTCGACAATTATTGATGAGTAGTTGTTTTTATGTTTCTATACATTTTTACTTTAATATTTTCCCAAAGTAGCTATGATTTACCTTGTAGGCTCTGTACCAATGAGTGATCATGACGAAATTCGTCTTATAAAATGTCTTTTTTATTTATTTGGTAAACTAATATAAGCAAACTCAAATGAGATCAAGATTTAAGGTTTCCAATGATTGTTGATCATTATTTCTAACTTATTTTATTACTTTTTTGTTGTTGATCATTATCGACGTTTAAGTAACAAGAACATGTGATTCTGGGATGATGTGGGTCTCGGTGCTGTATTCACCGGTTATGAAGAAAGAAGAGCAAAAAGTGTTATATGAGTGTCTTATCTAAAATTCAGTCTCTACAATTGTTTTGATGTTTTAGTTTACTCCATATTCGATGGCTGAAGCTTTCCTCTTCTTAACTAGAGACTCTCATTATTTTGTTGAAAGGAAAAGATACAATACAAGCCCAATATCTTCTTGTATCTATGGCCCATACTACTCAGCCCACAAAACCACCAGTGTTCTCGAAAACACAGAAGGAGAACTCTCTTCATCTCCCCTTTACTAAGACGACATGAGAATGAAGAATGACATAGAGATCAACTCCTCTAATTCACATACCTCTCCACAGGACATTATACAGACCAAGTGAAGACTCCGATTCCCTTAGCTGATGACGCGCTAAGTGTGTGACACGTGTAGGATCTTCTGTTAGCTAAACCATAATTCGTGACCACTTTGGTCTGTGACCGGCCCTTACGTTACCAGTTCTGGAATTTGACAATCCGCAAAAAAAATCCAATGTGTTTGTCGTTATATGTGAGAAATGTCAAACTGAATGTATTTCCAATCCAAGTTTCTGTTCTTTTGTTTTTTTGTTAAACAATTCCAATACAAGTTATACGTTAGAACTAACGTGGATCTCACTTCAGGATTTGAGTGGCACTTAAATCCAAGTTTCTGTGAGAAATGTCAAACTGAATGTATTTCCAATCCAAGTTTCTGTTCTTAGCTCTAACTTTGTCTAAGTCAAGTTGCCTGGGTGATAGACCCACATTTCTTTATTTATACCACCAACTTTCCCTCACACTTTTCTTAAACCAAAATAGTTCTTGTATCTTAACAAGTTTTCATGAAAACCATGTCGCAGTGTCGTATGCGTTTGCATTTTCTCTCGCTAATCTTACTCTGTTGCGTTTTCCCTCCAAGCTTCGTCACTGCAATCTTCGATAGTCCTGTTGATGGTTTGGTTGCTTGTGGTCGCCACCAGATTCAAGCTCTCACTGAGTTCAAGGACGAGTTTGATACCCGCCGTTGCAACCACAGTGACCCCTTTAATGGAGTGTGGTGCGATAACTCGACAGGTGCGATCATAATGCTACGACTCAGTGCCTGCCTCCATGGAACTCTAAAGCCCAACAGTAGCCTATTCAGGTTGCATCATCTTTGCTTCCTTGACCTCCGTCAAAACAACTTCATCTCCTCTTCACTTCCTTCTGAATTTGGCAATCTCAACAGGTTAGAGTTCTTATCTCTTTCCGGTAATGGCTTCGTAGGCCAAGTTCCTTCCTCATTTAATAACCTAAGCTGGCTTTCCGATTTACGCCTTTCCCATAATGAGCTCACCGGTAGTTTCCCACTTTTACGGAATCTAACAAAGCTCTTGATTTTAGACCTATCTATTAATCATTTCTCAGGAATTTTGAATCCCAACAGTAGCCTCTTTGAGTTGCATCACCTCTGTCACCTTAATCTAGGTTACAACAGCTTCAGTTCATCAATTCCTGCTGAACTTGGAAATCTCAACAGACTAGAGATCTTGTCTCTTTCCTCTAATGACTTTTTCGGTCAAGTTCCTCCCACAATTAGTAACCTAACCTCGTTATCCAGGGTGTACCTTGACCAAAACAAGCTCACTGGTAGTTTCCCACTAGTACAAAACCTAACCATGCTCTCCCTTATAATATTTTCTGAGAATCACTTCTCTGGAACCATTCCTTCTTCTCTCCTCACCATGCCTTTTTTATCATATCTTGATCTGCGTGGGAACAATTTCTCCGGTTCTATTGGATTTCCCAACTCTTATTCGTCATCAAGGCTAGAGAGTATGCTCCTTGGAAATTTCCGTAGGCTAGAGAATATGCATCTTGGAAATAACCATTTTGAAGGAAAAATTATAGAGCCTATCTCAAAACTCATCAACCTCAAGTACCTTGACCTCTCTTTCCTACACACAAGCTACCCGATTGACGTAAGCCTCTTCTCCTCGCTAAAATCTTTGTCATACCTCGACCTTTCCGGTAATGATATCTCATCAGCCAGCTTAGGTTCAAATTCAGACATGCCACCACACTTGGAGATCTTGTACTTAGCAGGGTGCCGCATCAGTGAATTCCCAAACATCTTAAAGAACCTTTGGAACTTGGCGGTCATAGAATTATCCGACAATAGAATCAAAGGGAAACTCCCCCAGTGGTTATGGAAACTTCCTCGTCTGAACACAGTATCGCTTGCAAATAATTTGTTAAACGGTTTCGAAGGTCCGGAGGAAATTTTGGTAAATTCATCGCTGAAGAATTTTTTTTTGGGGAATAACTGTTTTGAAGGAGCAATTCCTATTCTACCACTCTCCATCAAGGTCTTTTCTGCAGCGGGAAATAGATTCACAGGGAGCATACCTCTTTTAATCTGCAGTTATAGGTCTCTCACGGATTTGGGGCTATCTGACAACAACCTCACGGGTCCACTTCCTCCATGCTTGGGTAAATTGAAGTATGTAAATCTTAGGAAGAACAACTTGGAAGGAAGTATTCTTGACGTGTTCAATGCTGGTGGGTTGCTTCAGTCACTTGATGTTGGATACAACCGACTAACCGGGAAGCTTCCAAGGTCTCTTGTAAACTGTTCATCTCTAGTGTTTCTAAGCGTTGAACACAACAAAATCGACGATACCTTTCCTTTCTGGCTCAAGGCTTTACCAAATTTGCAAGTCCTTGTCCTCCGTTCGAACGAATTCTATGGCTCTATATCTCCTCCGGATCAAGGTCCTTTGGGGTTTCCTCAGCTGCGGATATTTGAGATATCTCATAATAAATTTACTGGAACCTTGTCACCAAAATATTTTGAGAATTGGAAAGCATCGTCACGTATGATGAACGAAGACGGGGGTTTATATTTGGAATACAAAAATAATGCTTACAAGGGAATTGACTTTACATATTCGGAGTATATAGATTTGAAATACAAAGGTCTATCTATGAACCAAGAGAAGATCCTTACTTCCTACGCCACCATTGATTTTTCTGGAAACAGATTTGAAGGACAGATTCCTGAATCCATTGGTCTCTTGAAGGCACTGATTGCGCTCAACCTGTCTAAGAACGCCTTCACAGGCCATATTCCTTTGTCCTTGGCCAATCTCATAGAGCTGGAGTCACTAGACCTGTCAAGCAACCAACTCTCGGGAACTATTCCTAACGAACTCGGGAGCCTCTCATATTTGGAGTACATAAATGTGTCTCACAACCAACTCAAAGGTGTAATACCACAAGGAACACAAATTACTGGGCAACCTAAATCTTCTTTTGAAGGAAATGCAGGGCTTTGTGGTTTTCCTCTTGATGATAGTTGCTTTGGGACAAATGCGCCACCAATACAACAACCAAAGGACGATGAAGAAGAAGAAGAGGAAGAAGTGTTGAACTGGAAAGGAGTGGTTATAGGGTATGGACCCGGAGTGTTTCTTGGATTGGTAATAGCACAAGTCATTGCTTCATACAAACCCGAGTGGCTCATCAAGATAATTGGTCCAAATAGGCAAAGAAACCGCTAAGGATTATTTTCAGTTTGAGTGTGATCCTTCAATGTATGTCTAGTAGTTTATTGCTCGTGTATGAAAGCATTTCCTCATGTTTGTTTATCATGATCTTATGCTTTGTTTAATAAAGTAATAATGGTGAATGTTTTGCAGTCATTGTCATATGCATCTCTGTTTTTTTTCTTCTACTGAGTAAAATGGCAGGAGCAAGGAAGACGGTGAAAGAGGATCAAATTGAGGTTTAGTAATTAAGGATTAGATTGATCACAGTCCGATAAGAAGAAGAAGCTAAGAAAATGTTGAGTGCTAATATGATGAATCATTGAAAATATCAAGTATAGATAAGTACTAAAGTCTAAATGAATGAATTGCATAAAGCTCAGCTAGCTATGCATAAATTTGATAAGTACGAAATTCTAAGCCAGTCACATTTATAGTTTTACGACTGCACAACAACACAAAGAGACAATATTCTTTTGCCAGATCCATGAGACAAATTCTAAGCAAAAATATGTGAAAAGTGGCTCCACATAATATGACTTACAGTAAGATACTAGAAAAATTTGATCATGTAAGAAAACTACACCTTGAGAAGAAGGAAACCATAAGTTATTGTTACATGAATCCTGGCATGCATTTGATCTTTAAATGTTTACTAATTAATGGCTGGCATTGTAATGAAGCAGTTTTTTTTATTATATATTTATCCAATTCTCTGTTCTGATTTGTGCTTTAAATGGATTGAGTTTGCCTCAACTCCTCGGGGGAGACAAGGATTAGAGGAAAACGCCTGATTCTGTATACGAAAACGAAATAGAGGAGTGGGCAAAAAGCAGAGGATCATAACATATCCGAATGACTGGAATTTACTTATTTATTTTTTCTTTTTGAATGTTAAATTTATTCGAATAGAAAAAAAACTTTGTTACATCAGGTGTGGCGTTGTGCTGGAAAGTTTGAAGTTACAAAGATTTGCTATTCTATCTTGGTCCTAGCCACTTCTTTAAAAGAACAAATTTAAAGTTTAAAGTTACAAAAAAATTTCCACTATATTAGAAGAGAAGACAGAGACGTACACAATGAAAGCTAATTAATTAAAGAAATATACTTTATTTTAAAAATTATTTGGATACATGTTTAATTATTATATTTTTGAAAATATGTTTAATATAAATAATATTATATTTCATAATTATCTTTGATAAAATTATAATATATCATTAATATTCATGGTATTTTGTGTAATATATTACTTGACTAAATGTTAATTTTATATAGTCATCCTAAATTAATAAAATAATTTTTTAAAAAAACATGTTTAGCCCTATATTATATTCTATAATTATTTTTAGTGAAATTAAATTAAATTATTAACATTCAATAGTATTTTATGTAATATAACACATGTCTAAAAGTTTTTTTTTTTCAAAAAATTATGTTTAAATATAATATATAGATAATAAGATATTATTAGCATAATGAAAGTTTATAATTATAATTTAAATAACAAGAAAAACTGAACAATCATCAAATTTAAGTGGCCAGAGAGTTTCCATTGACGGTCCTCTCTTTCCCTTCTTCTTTATTCATTTTTTTTTTTAAATAATAGTGAGAAACTTATGGAAAATCCACCTATAGAGACGGTCTTATTCACTCCTTTATTTTTATTGATATACCACCAATCTTGTCTCTCACTTTCCATAAACCAAAATAATTCTTCTTAAATTTTTGTACGACGATCATGTCGGAATCCCATATGTGTTTACATTTTCTTTCGCTAATCTTACTCTTTTGTGTCTCTCCATCAAGCTTAGCTATGATACCCTTCCATTTTAGTAGTCCTGTTGGTGGTCTTGTTGCTTGTCAACCCCACCAGATTCAAGCTCTCACTGAGTTCAAGAACGAGTTTGATACCCGCCGTTGCAACCATAGTGACCCCTTTAATGGAGTCTGGTGCGATAACTCGACAGGCGCAATCACAAAGCTACAACTCAGGGACTGCATCAGTGGAACTCTAAAGCCCAACAGTAGCCTATTCAGGTTGCATCATCTTCGTCACCTTTCACTCATTCAAAACGACTTCACTTCCTCATCACTTCCTTCTGAATTTGGCAATCTCAGCAGGTTAGAGTTCTTAGCTCTCTCCGGCAATGGCTTCGTCGGTGAAGTTCCTACCTCATTTAATAACCTAAACCTGCTTTCCATTTTACTCCTTACCCAAAATGAGCTCACTGGTAGTTTCCCACTTGTACGAAATCTAACAACGCTCTCGAGTTTAGGCCTTTCTTATAATCACTTTTCTGGAAGTTTGAATCCCAACAGTAGCCTCTTTGAGTTGCACCACCTCCGTTACCTTAATCTAGATTACAACAAATTCAGTTCCTCAATTCCTTCTGAATTTGGAAATCTCAACAGACTAGAGTACTTGACTCTTCACTCTAACAACTTTTTCGGTCAAGTTCCTCCCACAGTCAGCATGCCTTTCTTATGGTATCTCGATCTGCGTAGAAACAGTCTCTCCGGTTCTATTGGATTTCTCAACTCCTCTTCGTCATTAGAGGTTGTGCTCCTTGGGAACAATCGTTTTGAAGGACAAATATTAGAGCCTATCTCAAAGCTTATCAACCTCACACATCTCGACCTTTCTTTCCTAAACATAAGCTACCCTATTGACTTAAGCCTCTTCTCCCCACTAAAATCTTTGTCCTTCCTCAATCTTACCGGTACTAGTATATCTCCCGCCAGTTTAGGTTCAAATTCAGACATCCCACCAAACTTGGAGATCCTGATCTTATCAAGCTGCGGCATCAGTGAATTCCCAAACATCTTGAAGATCCTTACGAAGTTGGAGAATGCATTTTTAGCAAACAATAGAATCACAGGGAATGTCCCTGAGTGGTTATGGAAACTTCCTCGTCTGATCGCAGTGACGATTAGGAATAATTCGTTTAGTGGTTTCGAAGGCCCGGCGGAAGTTATGGTAAACTCATCGGTGAAGTATATAAATCTGCAGCAAAACAGTTTTGAAGGAGCGATTCCTATTCTGCCACTCTCTATCAACGTTTTTACTGCAGATAGCAATAGATTCACAGGGAGCATACCTCTTTCAATCTGCAATTATACATCTCTCACGCAGTTTTCGCTAGCTTACAACAATCTCACGGGTCCGATTCCTCAATGCTTGAGTAAGTTGACGGTTTTGAATCTCCGGAAGAACAAGTTGGAAGGAAGTATTCCTGACGTGTTCAGTGCTGGTGCGTTGCTTCACTCACTTGACGTTGGCTACAATCAACTAACTGGGAAGCTTCCAAGGTCTCTTGTAAATTGTTCATCTCTAGTGTTTCTAAGCCTTGACAACAACAAAATCCAAGATACGTTTCCTTTCTGGCTCAAGGCTTTACCAAACTTGCAAGTCCTTACCTTCCCTTCAAATGAATTCTATGGCTCTATATCTCCGCCTGATCAAGGTCCTCTGGGGTTTCCTGAGCTGCGGATACTTGATATATCTGATAATAAGCTTAGTGGAAGCTTGCCACCAAGCTACTTTGAGAATTGGAAAGCATCGTCCCTTACGATGAATGAAGATGGTGGTCTATATATGGTATACCAAAAAATTGTCTACCGAATAGCAGATTTTACCTATACAGATACTATAGATTTGCGATACAAAGGTCTATGGATGGAGCAACAGAGGGTCCTTACTTCCTACGCCACCATTGATTTTTCTGGAAACAGACTTGAAGGACAGATTCCTGAATCCATTGGTTTCTTGAAGGCATTGATTGCACTCAACTTATCCAACAACGCCTTCTCAGGCCATATTCCTTTATCTATCTCCAGTCTAGGCAAGCTCGAGTCTCTTGACCTATCAAGCAACAACCTCTCAGGGACTATCCCTACTGGACTCGGGAGCCTCTCGTTTTTGGCATATGTAAATGTGTCTCACAACCAACTTAAGGGTGGAATACCACAAGGAACACAGATTACTGGCCAACCCAAATCCTCATTTGAAGGGAATGGAGGGCTCTGTGGTCTTCCTCTCCAGGAAAGATGCTTTCAGAGTAATGTGCCACCAACACAACAACCTAAGGAAGAAGAAGAAGATGATGAAGAAGATGAAGAAGTGTTGAACTGGAAAGGAGTGGCAATAGGTTATGGACCTGGAGTGTTGCTTGGATTGACGATAGCACAAGTCGTTGCTTTATACAAGCGGGAGTGGCTCACCAAGATAATGGGTCGGAATAAGCGCAGAAGCTGTTAGAATTGTTTCATGTTGAGTTTGATCGTTCCTTGTTTGTAAAATAGTTGTGGTCTTGTATTGAATCATTTCCTTATGTTTGGTGTGTCTTTAATCTGATACTTTATTTAATTTCTTCTATCATATAAGAATGGTAAATTTTTCTGTAGTCATTCATATGTATCTCTGTTTTGTGTTTCTACTGAGACAAATTAAGAGATTGAAGGGAAACATGAGAAACCCAACATTAATCTTTTAGATTACGTAAAACCATGTCATCACCACGAGCACAAAGAACTAATCTATATATATAAGCAAATCCCAACAGTTTACATCTCTTTCCAAACATTCATACCCTAAAATCATTTTTCAGTACCGAGTCATCATATTCCTTTCCCCTAAGAAAATAATAAAACAAGAAACCGCGAAAACAAACATAAAGAAAATGAAGGGCATACACCGGGAAGAGTTTCCATCAGCTTAGTAGCAATATGCCAATATAGGACTGATAATCTCTCAATGTACTCCTCTTTTCTTTGCATATTTTAAGTACATTTGAAGCCATGACAAACCGAGAGAACGATGATGAGAATCAAGGCAATGATGATACCGAAAACTATGAGCTTAATCTTCATGTTCTCAAACCACATCTTTCTTCTTATTTTCGTTCCTTGCGTTCTGAAATCTTGTGCCTGTAGATATACATAATGGAATATATAAGACCCTGATAAGTGGAACGCCTTTTTTATGCTTATCCATACATGTATCAGTAATGCATACACATAAGTTTTTCCTTGATTCGTTCAGGCATGAACTAAAGTAAATTTATCCAAAAAAAAATCGGATATGTATGAGAGAAAGGCAAGTACTAACCTGTGAACGAAGGTTCTCAGTTTTGTCCACTAGAAGCTCAATTTTCTCACCACGGTCAAGGACCTACAATTAAACGAATTACATAAAGCTCAGTCAGTTTGACAGAACTGGATCACTTTTACCTTAAGAGACAGGTAAAAATTGATAATACAGAATTGTGAGATTGACATAGATAATAACTATTGACCTTCTCAATGTTCTCCATCATAACACCCTTCACCTCAGTCACCTGAGCCTTAACCTTAGCAAGTTTGCTAATCTCCTCAGGATGATCCACACAGTACTGCATGTGCTCCTTCAGTTTAGACCTATGGTACAACCGTATAAGTTACCAATCATATCCACAGAGACTAAAAACAGAAGTTTGTGTGTTTGGCATTCTAATGGTAGAGCTCTAACATACCCAAACTCTTTGTTCAAGCTGTTAGGTTGAGCAGTGGTAGCCTTTCCACCACCATATCTTTTGTTGAAATCTTCCTTAACACGCTCCAAGAAGGCCATTGGAATCTGCCTGCCAACAGATTCAACAGCAACAACACAATACGCTACACAACAAACAGCAACACAGACAAAACTCTTTTGTCAGATCCATGAGACAAATCCTTAGAAAAAGACTTGCGAAATAAAAAGTCCCAATAAGAAACTACAAAATATTGTCCCATTTATCACCAGCTTCAAATACAGTAGGCAGAAGAAGAGCTAAGTCCATAAACCGCATGCAAGCAATCTTCATTAATGATTCCCAAGTATCTTATTAACCTAGTTGATTCCCCCAAAACCTACCTGACTCTTACTATCATCAAACATGAAGCAAACAGCGTGCCTTCTTACAAACAAGCCAAACATAAAAGCTCGACCAAATCAGAACACCAAAAAAAGAAAAACAGAGCAGAACGCACAAAAGACCTTCACAGAAGCAGAACGAATGCCATAAATATACACACCAACGTCAATGGTATCAATAGAAAATAACCAAATAGATCCTTTGTAATCGATTTACATTACGAACACAAAGAAAGATACATTTATGCCTCTACCAAAACTAGACCGACTCTAGGCCTTCAGAAACATATTTTTACGCGAATCCGATGAATAAAGAGAATCATAACCAAGAAAAAACTGTGTTGGGTTCAAGAAGAGAGAGACTCACTGAAGCCATTTTCGACGAGGTAATTAAACGTGTGACCGTCACAATTGTAGGTGAACTTGTTGTTGGAAGAAGGAAGCTTCTGCAGGCATTGTGCAGCGACGGCAGTAAAGTTCCCTTTAAACTCAGTATACTCGGCGAGAATCACCGTGCCACGAGCGACGAAGCTGTAGATCAGATTCTGTTGTCCCATTGTTCTCTTTGTCCCGAAGAAGAAAAGCGAACCCTAACGCACCAACACAAATCCGAACTTGAATTCGATGAAAGAGAAGAAGAGTTTCTTTCTTTTTTCGTTTCCTTTGTGTGTACGTAACCAAGAACGATCCAAAATAGAAGGGAAAATGAAAGGGGGAGAGAGAGAAGGGGACGACGCAGCGATTGTTTTGAAACTTTTTTGAAGAAAAACAAACAAAACAAATCGAAAACGCTGGATTTTCGCGTGAGACACACAGGAGGGGAAGTTTCCCCTTTTATCACGGTTTCGTTTGAATTAATTAGTATTAATTGTATAATTGAATTATCTCATTACTAATATTGTTAATATTAACTTGTAATGGAGATCTATCTTAGTATTGATTCAATGGACTTCAAAATTGTGTGAATTGTAAGGAAGTATCAGTTTCGGGATAAATGCATGTTTGAATTACATATATATTTTTTAGTTTGAAATTTTGAATATTTTTGTTTTCTTTCTTAAGAGGTTTCGTTGCATTGTTGGCCAAAAAAAGAAAAGAGGTCTTGTTGTATTTTCTTTTATTTCCGTCAAGATTTAATTGCAAGCCATAAAGGTGTAACATTAAATTTAATTATTTTCTAAGAAAAGGTTCCTGAATTTTTAAGGTTATCATGAAACATCAGAATAAATCGCTCTTCAAGATCTGTTTATATGTAACCGGAGTATATTATATTATATATGCTAATGTTTGAATGCATGACTTTTGACTGAGACCAAATTGGTCGTCATAATCTGAACTCTATTTAGGTATGATTTTCTTTTCTTTTTTTTTAACAGAAAAAGAAGAAAACTAAATCTGCTTCAAAATCTGTGTTAAAATATAGTTGACCAATATATGATATATATAAGATATTGGCCACTGGGTCATATGAATGGGTTACTAATACGTATTAACAACTGCTGTGTCTATCTCTTACATATAGTTTATTATACTTATTTAAATGAATTTGCTATCCAACTCTTTTTTCTTAGACGATGACATAATTTGCTGAAGTAATTCGAATTGACGGTTCGAAGAAGTATCATTTCGTAACATTTCATTTACTTCTAGATGCAGGGGAAGAGAAGAAGCTACAACTCATTCAAAACATTAACTTTCACGTGAGTATTAGATGCTTTTTTCAGTTTCAGTCGTCCTCAGTTTTACATTGCTTAGAGAAATTATTTTAAAGCAAGTGAAAGTATAAAGCAGTGACTACATATTTTCTTTAGCCCTTTCGTGAGGCTTTAATCCCACTTAGAAGAAGAACTGTGAATTTATGAATGTTTGTTTGAGTTCATTCCAATCATCCAATGTGGATCCTACATCTCGCCGGGATAATGTGACATCCTCACGCGCTAATCCACTAAAATACTTGCTCAACACTAGTAAGTACTCAACGACGCAAACAAATGATTCCATCTTTTCCTCACACGCTAATCTTCTTTTGATACAATGATTTAGAACCTTTTCAATCCACCAGAGACTTAATTTCTTTTGTTCAAGCCATTGTTTATATCACTAATTTTACTCGTCTTTGTAGATTCTCTGGTGAAGCCTCGACCGTACCTTTGGTCAGCTTTACGGGGGTTGTTGGAGACGTCTTGGTCATAAAATAAGCAACTACTTATGTGGAAACGTTTATTTTATACATATTCTCTCTCTTTTTATATTGTCAACAGAAACGTGTACATTCATTACTTTGCAAAACATTGACTAGGAAAATAGTCAACAGTGTGTAAACGCTTTAGTTTTAACTTTTAACAAACCAAAGAAATAAAGAAAAAATAATTCTGGAACTCGGAAATTGCATCGTCATCATGGTCTTGAAAGAAATAAACTCCCATCACGCCTTCTTCTTTTTTTTGGGTATAATATAAGCCATGTTGTTATAAAACTATATTATAGATCATAATGCTAGTTATAGATCATAATGCTAGGACCTTTGTGTATTTCAGAGACACAAGCAACGTGAAAGGCAACATTATCAACAACTTGTACTACGTCTATATATTAATGATTGATAATTGATTCACATGCCACAGAAAAAACTCATTTCAATTCCTAAATTATTACACACATTCATCGCAATGTCAAAATCGCGTTTGCGTTTTCTCTCAGTCGTGTCCATCTTCTTCTTGATCACTACTACCACAACCATTCTTGTTGCTGCTCAGCGATGTCGTCCCGACCAAACCGAAACCCTTATGCGTTTCAGAAACGAGTTTGCGTTCTCCAGCAGTTGCAGGGACGACGCCAACTTCTTACGCGGTGTGACCTGCGATAACGTGACTGGTGTGGTCACCGAGCTAAAACTCCCTGGTGGATGTCTACGTGGCATTCTCACACCCAACAGTAGCCTCTTCGAGTTAAGCCATCTCCGTCACCTTAACCTCTCTTTCAACAACTTCGCTTCGTCTTTGACCTCTGCTTTTGGTCAACTACACAATCTAGAGGTCTTGCTTCTCTCCTCAAATGGCTTCTTCGGCCAAGTTCCTTCCTCTATACATAACCTCACAAAACTAACCCAGTTACAGCTTTCAGACAATAAGCTCACAGGTGATTTAACCTCACTTGTACAGAATCTAACAGAGCTTTCAGCTTTAGACCTTTCTTCTAATGAATTCTCTGGAACCATACCTTCTTTTCTCTTCACTCTGCCTTTCTTGTCTTATCTGGATTTGAGTGGGAATCCTCTCACTGGCTCATTAGAAATCCCTAATTCTTCGTCTAAGCTCCGGCTTCTCAAGCTCTCTTACCTAAACCTAACCCGCCAAATTGACTTAAGAATCTTCTCTTCTCTCAAATCTTTGTCATACCTTGATCTTTCCGGAAACAGTCTCACACCAACGAGTGTGAATTCAGACATCGACCTCACAAAGAACCTGACGGTCTTGCTCTTGTCGAGATGCAACATAAGTGAATTCCCAAGATTCTTGAAATCCCTACAGAATTTGGAGTATTTATATCTTTCCAACAACAGAATCAAAGGGAACGTGCCTGATTGGTTATGGAGTCTTCCTCGTTTGATCTCGCTGGATCTTAAAAACAATTCTTTCACCGGTTTCGAAGGTTCATTGGATCATGTTTTAGTCAACTCATCGGTGCAGGTGTTAGACATGGCTTATAACTGCTTCAAAGGATCATTCCCTAACCCACCAGTCTTTATCATCAACTTGTCTGCTTGGAACAATAGTTTCACAGGGGAGATTCCTCCGTCAACCTGTAACCGAACCTTTCTTGATGTTCTTGATCTGTCCTACAACAACTTCACTGGCTCAATCCCTCCATGTATTGGTAATTTCAACATAGTGAATCTTCGGAAAAACAAGCTAGAAGGTAACATTCCAGACGAGTTCTATAACGGCGCTTCCACACAGACGCTTGACGTGGGATACAATCAACTAACCGGGAAGCTTCCGAGATCTCTCTTAAATTGCTCAGTCCTAAAGTTTGTAAGTGTGGATCACAACAGAATCAATGACTCGTTTCCCTTCTGGCTCAAGGCATTGCCGAATTTGAAAGTACTTACTCTACGTTCAAACAGATTCCATGGTCCTATATCTCCGCCTGATGGTCAAGGTCCTCTTGCATTTCCCAAGCTCCAGATACTTGAATTATCTCATAACGGATTTACGGGAAGCTTACCAGCAAATTACTTTGCGAATTGGACTGCAACATCTCTCAAGGCGAATGATGAAGAGAGCCTATATATGGGAGATTATAAGAATGGTCGATTTGGCTATGAAGATACTTTGGATTTGCAATACAAAGGTCTATACATGGAGCAAGGAAAGGTTCTTACATTCTACTCGGCCATTGATTTCTCTGGTAACAAAATCGAAGGAGAGATTCCAGAATCTATTGGTCTATTGCAGGCACTGATTGCTCTCAACTTATCAAACAACTCATTCTCAGGACATATCCCCATGTCTTTCGCCAATGTGACTGAGCTCGAGTCTTTAGACCTGTCAGGGAACAAACTGTCCGGGGAAATTCCACAAGAACTCGCCAGACTTTCGTATTTGGGGTACATTGATGTCTCTGATAATCAGCTCACTGGTGAAATACCACAAGGGACACAAATCATAGGGCAGCCTAAATCCTCATTTGAAGGAAATCGAGGGTTATGTGGTCTTCCTCTTGAAGAAAGTTGCTTCACCGCAGATACACCATCGATGCAAGAGCCAGAAGAAGAAGAAGAAGAAATACTGAACTGGAGAGCAGTGGCAATAGCGTGTGGACCTGGAGTTTTGTTTGGGTTAGGTATAGGACATGTTGTTGCTTTGTACAGGCCTGAGTGGTTTATCAAAAACTATGGTAAGAATAGGCTTACTGGCATCAGACGCCTTTAGGGTTAGTTTGTTTCTGTTTTGTTTTTTTTTTTTTTTTGTAGTTTGATCTTTGAATGTGCGTCAAGTTACTCAAAAACACAATTCTTGTCTGAAAACAGAGGAGTTGAAATCAATAAATAAGTTACTTCCAAATCAAACAATGTACTCATGGAACTTTAACTTTGACAACATAAGAAAAAAAAAATGGTATGATCTTATATATTGACAATCGAAGCAATTGCTTCACATAAACTTTTTATAAACCTTTACAAATAAATTCCATCTCTTCCTCACACCTATACTCTTCTTGAAACAATGATTCACATTGTGAATCCACCAGAGATATTCTCTTGTTCAAGCTACGGTCTTCACATCCCTAATTTCGTCGTCTTTGTAGATTTCCTGGTGAAGCCCTGACCGCATGTTTGATGAGCTTTGCGAGGTTTGTAAAGAGCCATATCGATGGCCGACCCAGCTTTACGTTCTTGTTCACTGATCCTCTGCCTCCAAAGTTGGAGAAGGGCTGATGCAGCATTGCAAATCGTACGGTCTTTGTGCTTTGTAAGTCTCTCAAGCCTCTCCATCATCCTTCTTGGCTCATTAGGTTTTGGAAAGGCAGTGATCTTCATGAGTAATGAGATAGCCTCAACGCACCGAGACGCCTCTGCTTTGCCCGAGTGAATACCCTTAGCGTTGGCCACGTCAGCAGCTTTCTTTGCTGCTTCGAACAACTCGACCATCTCCTCTGTTTTAGCCGTGGAATTAGGGTTTCCAGAATCTTTAGCTGGAACGTTTTTGCAAGCAGCAATTCTCCTCGGAGGAGGAATCAAGGTTTTGGTTGTAACTTTACCATCTTTCTCTTTGATGTCCCGTTCCGTTTTTGCAAGCAACGTCTCTGTCTTCAACTCCCCAAGAAAGCCTTTCTTTTTCTTAATCTCTTCCGTTGGTTCAAGAGTCGTAAAAGATCTCTTTCCTTCTTTCGAACATCTTGTTGGAACAAGTTTCTTCGGCTTCACGGTAAGATCGGACTTGAAAGATTGGTCTCTTCCTTCACCGTAGAGAGTCGCCAACCATGCATCGAACAAAGATTGAGATACTTCACGGATCTTAGGGCTTTTATGAGTTCTCAGAGTATCCAATTGAAATATCGACTTAGAAAACTGACGAATATCGTTGACGGAGAGTGACGTAGACTTCAAGCTATTCAACACATCGATACATCGATCGATACCGCCTGGACTCCGTGTATCATATGTGGTTCCGATTGCTGCAGAAAACAAACCTTGTAAACCAGATATCTCTTGCGCAATCATCTTTCTTCTTCGTTGTTGTTGATTTTCAGATAGTATTAGATGGAATATGGAAACAGGGTTTCACGTAATCAGAAGAACTTAGGGTTTGCAGTGTGCTTTGTAAAATCGAAATAGGGAGAAAGAGTAAGCGAGAGTTGATATATATAGTGACTGGTTACTGTAAGCTGAACATAGAAAAGGAAATTTAGCAGCTTAATTTCCATTTTCCCACCGAAGGGTAGTTTTGTCAAAACAGATCTTAATAGATATTTGGATCAGACACGGGCGGTTAAAAAGTTAATTAATCCCACGAAAAATTGTTCTCTTGTTTTGGTTCTGTTTTACTACGACTGTGTAATAAAATTTCCAAGTATTTACTGTTCTTTTGTAAAATTTTCTTTTAATTCAATAAAAATGCTACAATTTCTTGAAAACAAGATCCTTTCAGAGTTTGCCTCTTGATTCTTCATCCGTCACTCAAAGATGTCACAAGCTGCTCTGTTTTACTTGTTCCTTAAAAGTTGTTTAGAATAAACCAAAATGTTACATTCTCTTGGAAACAAGATCCTTTGAGAGTTTCCTTTTGATTTCTTTATCTCTTCTTCAGCACTCTCTGTCTCTCTCAAAGATTTCTGCTCTGTTTACATATGTAAAAGCATTACAAATTCTGAACAAGAAGAGAAATTGTTTTTTTATATTATCACAAAAAGAGATCCATCAGACTACAACAACACTCACACACAAGTGCAAACCCTCTTGGCTCTAAACTCAACTCTACTTCTCAATCAATCATCACCATACGCCTTGAAACAATACCGTTCACGGTAAGGAGCGTTAAAAAAAAGATCAGCCTCTAACCATTTCGGGTACCTAACAAGATCCCCAGCTAAAAACTGCATATACCTCTTGCTTCCTTCGGGAACAACACGAACCTCTCCTTCTTCTATGTAAACCAACTGATCCACCTGCCAATCCCATGGCAATTTGCATTTCCCCGTCTTCCAAACCGACCATCTCGAAACGCCAAGCTCCTCTAACCGTCTCTGTGACACTTTCCTTTCCACTTTAACATTGTATAGCTCCTCCAACGGTTTCTCTATCTGCATAGATGTCACCTTAAAGGCTCTCTGAACAGACAGGCTATTCGCTTTCTTGCACTGAGTGAGAGAACCTGCGAATGGTGTGGCCATTATCAGACTTGCCATGGCTGCTTCTTGTTCAAGCCTCTTCAATCAAACCTTGTGAGAGAGTTTGGATCTGCGGATGATATAGAGTAAGGGACATTAGAATTAAACCAGAGATCTTGAAGTTCCATAACACATATCGAAACATTGTGTGATGTTAATAGTCCTATAACTACTGAAAGGAGAGTAAGTGAATTGTTTGTAAAGCATAAGGCTTTTTATCATCTTAACCTCTTTGCAATAGCTTTAAACTAAGCATTCAAGAAATCTGTTTATGCCCATTTGCTAATTCGATCGGAGCATTGATATCTCCCCACAGCATCTACATGAGTTTTGTTCAAAACAGAGCTATTCTCCCAATGAAACCTCACGAGTGAATGCCCAAAATACATGAACTTTACCCCAAGAATCCAAGAAACCTTAGAAAATCATCTCAAAATTGAAGATATATGAGAAGAAATATCACAAAATACATGAAATTGGACCCAAGAAGCCAAGAAAGGTTGTCACTTTCAGAATTTAAGATAAATTTACTCATTGAAATCTGAATTCTTCTTACCTGTGGAGGGAGATGGAATTGTGTGAGTGAGTGAGTGACTTCGTCGCTGCCAAAGCCCTAAAACCCTGAACTCAGACGCTTATCCATCCCCGACTTTACGAACATCAATAACAAAATAGAGGATAATGATATAATTACGGAAACGACCCTAGTATTTAGATATATTTTAGTTTCACCCCACAAGTTTACTTTTTTTGCTAAATGTTACCCATATATATATATTTTTTTTTGTTCTGTAACTTTTCACAGGCTCCACAAATCACAATATTCCAGTTTAGTTTAGTTTAGTTTTGTGCTAAGTTGTTTCTAGGTTTATAGTAGATATATCAGTCTTTTGGAACTCATTGCCGTAGTGATTCGCAAATTCAGAGTATGCGTTCAAACACAAGTGGCTCCCTCTAGAACACAGGTCAGGCTTTGCCTTTCTTTCCGACTTTGAAAATTTTATCGAATTAGCTTGAAAATGTCTTGTATCTGCTAAAAAAGTTGCTTCCTTGATGAACGATTCCGTACAATTCTCTGTAATTTTCTAAGTTTCTTTTGGTTTCCAAGGAAATGGTTTTTCTCGCATCATCTGAGGAAAAATGAAACTAATGTCGTAATGTCTACTTCATAACAAACAAAAGTTTCAAACTTTTATCAGATATATATATGTTTTTGCTGTCTGCACTGTGATAGAATCATTAGTGGCGTAGTTTATTGATAAAATGGTTTGCTCCTAGAAACGGATTTATATTGCAGAGGAGAGGACAAAGACTCTTCATTTGCTTTTTCTTGTCAAGTTCTTTTAGTGTTTGCATCTTGAGAGGCTTTAACCATTTGCATAACCACTTTTAACTTCACGAGGAGATGCTTTCTAGCTGAGTATGAATTCAATCATTTTAATAGATATTGGAGGACCAAATAATGTCAGGTCTCATTAGGTATAGTAAATAACTGCTACCACTCGTATAAATTGTGAAAAGTACTTCTGCGGGTTGTGATGAATGTGAGTCTTTGCAAAACATCTTGCAGGGTTTCTGGCTTTTCTCAAGAATATGTTGTGGGGAATAATATCACCGGAAACTTTGACATAACACTTGCTGCATCTTTAAGCCAAAAAATCCAGAAAAGGCAAACAAAAGATTGATTATGGTCTCCATTTGTTCATGAAATCTAGTTTCTTTGGTGATCTTCTCAGGTTGAGATACCTACTCTGCTCGATTGGTCAGTTCATTTTTTCATGGGCTTGTATTCATTTCCTCTCAGTTGAAATGTGCATGGTTTTGCTGTATTCTAACACAGGTTCGCTGTATAATAAGGAATATAATTCGAGACTGGGCAGCAGAGGTAACCGTATTTCCTCTTGTCATTTTATTCTTGAAAAGATTGACTCAGATTCTATCATCATAGCATATTACAAATTGAGTTGTTAGTTGTATATTACTTTTTACTTATAGGGTCAGAAAAAACTAGACCAATGCTACAAGACTATACTTGATGTGCTTGATTCTTTGTTTCCTGATCGTCTGAAGGAGAGGTACATGTGCTACTTTTATTTTTGACTTTAGAGTCACTGACTTCTCCTCGATGCATTCTGAGTTTGTGGAAAGTCTTTTTTTCTTTACTACCATGCAATTTCCAAATTTGGTGGCTTGCTGTCTGAGACACGAAATCCTGCATAGAGACAAATTGGCAAATTTTTAGTTCCTTATTTGTCTATTGAGAACTAACAAACGAGATAGACAAGATAACTAGTATTTGGTTGAGGATTTTTGTACCTGCTACATTCACGCTGCTTACAAAGTTAATTATTTGCAGCACCCCTCCTGCCTGTTTAGTTCTAGGTGCTGGACTTGGACGTCTTGGCCCTTGAAATTTCTTGTCTAGGTGTGCCATGGAGATATAAACTTTCTGGTTAACTTCGATGATGATAAAGAATATTACAACTCTTGTGCATTGGAACATGTTTTATTAGCCAAAGAAGATTTTTCATACTTCATGATGATATGCTCAAGTTTTATTCTGAATTAGTAAGAGTTTCTTACTTTCCTGAATATGTTTATCTTATTATCTTCCTTATAATTTGTTTGTCCGTTTGTCCACTTCTCCAAGAATGTTTCCCGTCCATCTTCTAGGTGAAATATTTGGTTGTTTCAGAAAAATAGAAATCAATTCGAAATATCCAAAACAAGGTACATATATTTGTCCCTTGAACATTTTTCAGAACAGCCAACCTCTAAAATGTCAATTCTCAGTGTTTTTCTCGATTGCTTTTAGAGAGTCCAGATGTATTTTCTTTTCTGGTGTATCTCTAAATTTAATTAAGGTAGTTTCTTGCTTTTCGTCCAGTTTAGAGTTTTGCTCAGCTTGATTTTTTAATCACTGCACAAGCGCCCGGTGAGTGGACAATATATCCCTGGATACACAGCAACTGCAATTCGCTCTCAGACAATGATCAAATACGCCCTGTTTCTATTCCTGATATTCACCCTCCCAGGTATGCCTTTATCGAACTCACTCGAAAGTATAACTCGGCATAGAAATGTCTATTTGGTTAGTGAGGTATTATGTATCTATTTTTCTGGTAAGGCATAAGATCACTCAATTGAAAGTGATCAAGAAACTTGCACCGGTGATTTCATGTGACTACAATCATTATGTCACTTTACTAGAGCAGTGCAGGAATAACGGAAGGTTTCTCTATGTGTGGTGGTGATTTTGTTGAAGTATACAGTGAATCATGTCATGCAGGTAAGAATTCGTGATTACGTGCTTTTGTTTAGGCCAAGATGCTTTATGTTTCATACTAAATACAGCATTCATTTGTCTAAAAGTAACTGGTAACACTGAATTGCAGGAATGTGGGATGCCGTTGTGACTTGCTTTTTCATCGACACTGCTTATAATATCATCGAGTACATCGAAACCATATCCAAGCTCTTAAAGGATGGAGGAGTAATTTTCCGTGTTACACTCTTTCTAACGCCTTGATCTTTTACTGCTCTTGACTATATAAATTAATTTTCCATCAAGTTTGGATAAACTTAGGACCTCTACTGTATCACTTTGCGGACACATGGCCACGATAATGTAAGCATTGGACTTGCCGCACACTCTCGCTGTATAACTCGTATATCACAATATACTTCTTGTTTATCCTTAGGAGATGTCAATCGAGCTAAGTTTGGAGGATGTAAAGAGAGTTGCTTCACATCATGGGTTCGAGATCGAGGTAACCTATAACTATGGAATTCTGCTGTAGAAAATAAAACATCCCATGTTCTTCCACCCTCAGTTCTTGTCCTACAATTCGCAGAAAGAAAGAACCATTGAAACAACGTACACTACAAATTCCAAGTCTATGATGCAGGTCAGATGGTTCATGTCATTATATCTAATCTCTAAGCTCAATTTCGTTATCTGTTTCTATTTTTGGGTTTTTAATTTCGGATCTAAAGGTGGGTTTATTTGTTTTGCAGAACCGATACTATGCTGCCTTCTGGACAATGAGGAAGAAAAGTGCAGTGAAAACTTAACCAAATATCCGTAAAACTATATTTCTTCTGATATTTTTTTGTTGCTTCTTGATTTTCTTTTTGGATGAATTAACGGTTCAATATTTGTTTTCTTGTTATAAACTACTGTACTATGTTCTCAGTTGATGAATAAAAAAAACCTTGTACTCAGTTTCTTCATTATATCTCTACCTTGGAGATTCAGATCCGGCAATGGCAGGGACTTGCAGAACAGAATCGAGTGAAGGGATTAGTACTTGTAAAGGCTTAGTACTTGTGAATGTTTTGTTTCCGAAGTACTTACCATTATTGGTTCTATCTCTCTCTCGAATTTTGATCTCTCGTGTGTAAGATGACAGAGTAAGTAAATGTAAAAGACGCATAAATTTTTCGAGTTTTGATGCAGAACGAAAACAAAAGCAAATAGAACGTAAAAGCAAAATTTATTAATTGACTATCAATTGCTTACAAATAGACTCTTTCGAGTAATGAAATAATTGATCAACACTTATACTACTCTTAATACAATGATTTACTATAAGCTATTGAATCCACCAGTAACATTCTTTTGTTTAAACTATGATTTTCACATTACTAATTTCATCGTTTTTATAGGTACTCTGGCAAAGCCCTGGCCGCATGTTCGATGAGCTTTACGAAGGTTGTTGTTAGAAAACGTCTTGGTGACAGATTTTCTATGTTCTTGTTCACTGATCCTCTGCCTCCAAAGTTGGAGAAGGGCAAATGCAGCATTGCAAATCTTGCGGTCTTTGTGCTTTGTAAGTCCCACAAGCTTTTCCATCATCTTTCTTGGTTCTTTAGGTTTTGGAGTAACATTGATCTTCATGAGTAATGAGAGAGCATCAACGCATCGAGATGCATCTGCTTTGCCCGAGAGAATCCCCTTAGCATTGGCCACGTCAGCGGCTTTCTTTGCTGCTTCGAACAACTCCACCATCTCCTCTGTTTTAGTCTTTGAGGCGGCAGATTTAGGGTTTGGAGAAGCAACATGTCTCTTAGGAGGAGGAATCAAGGTTTTGGTCGTAACCTGACCAACTTTGTCTTTGATGGTTTGCCTCGATTGCTGAGGAAGGGCCGTAGTAGTAACAGAGGAAATCTTTACAGCATCTTTAACTGCGCCAAGTAGCTGCTTCTTCGTCGTAACAGATTTGCAAGCATCAGTCTTTGTCTCGATCTTTGCCACAGTTTCACGAGTTAAAGATTTCTGATCTTGTTTCTTATTCGAAACCGAAAGATTGGTCTTTGCCTCTTTCTTGGTCAAAGACCCCTGATCACCTTTCCTTTTCAACTCCAAAAAGCCTCTACTTTCATCTTTCCTCGTCTTCTGACTCTTCTTGATCAGACGAACTGTGTTAAGACCGGCCTTGAAAGATGATTTGTCTCTTCCTTGCGCGTAGAGCGTCCTCAACCAGGAATCAAACAAGGATTGGGATTCTTCTCGGATCCTAGGGTTTCTATGTCTTCTCAGAGTCTCGAGTTTGAATATCGACTTAGAGAACTGAAGACTATCCTTGACGGAGAGAGACACAGACTTTAATTGATTCAACGCAGTGATGCATCGCTCGACTCCCCCTGGGCTTCGCGTATGATAAGTGCTCTTGATAGCAGCAGAGATCAAGTCCTTCATCTCTTCTTTACTTTCTTTCTTCGTTTGTTGATTCTGAGATAATGAAAAAAGAGCGTACAAAAGGAAACAAAACTCAAGTGGCTTAGGCTTTAAAGTGTGTGCTTGGATGATTGATAATGGAAAAGAAAAATATGGAAAGAATGAGAGCAGTAGTGAGATATATAGAGGATAGTGTGAGCCCCGTTGTTACGAAAAAGGAAATAATCTAAATTGCTTAAAATCCAAGGAACTCAATTTCTATTTTTTTTTCCAACGAACGTTAACTTATGTTTTTCCAGTAAAGGTATTTTCGTCAAAAATTAATTTTTTCTTGGTTTTGGGTTTTGTTTAGAGTTACAAACTGTTGCTAAATTAATTATTTTCAATTAAAATGTCATATTTTTTTGAAAACAAAATCCTTAATTTTGAGAGTGTCTTTTTGATTCTTGATCCCTCTCGTTCAAAAATGTCAAAAAAAAGCTTGTCGATTTCAGAATTTAGGATTAATTCTTACTGGTAAGTCAACCGGAGATGGAACTGTAAACCACTTACTTGTCCATTCTGATTTTGATGTCTGCAAAAAAGTTTGGAGAGGGATATACTGAAAGTTACATTATCGACCCTTAGTTTTTAGATGTATTTTAATTTTAAGCCAAATATTTTCGTCTTGTTCAATTTTGGTCCTGTAACGTGTCACATTCTCTGACACATTGCGTAATCAATCTTTTTTTATCACACTTCTTTTTTTATCCGTTCTGGGTGTTACACCCATCTTTTGATTTTGTGGAGCTCATGGTGGTTTTGCAGTTTCAGCAGTTCAATGGGTTCGTTAATTACGCGTCAAGGGCTCGGACAAGCGGAGGCAGAAGGAGAGCTCCGACGAGAGTGTGCGTTCAAACACAAGTGGCTCCCTCTAGAACACAGGTCAAGCTTTCGACTTTATTTCCGACTTTGAAGTTTCTAGCTTGAAAATGTCCTGTAGCTGCTCAAAAGTTGTTTGCTTGATGAACGATTCCGCTCAATTCTATGCTCGTCTGGGGAAAATTGAAATGAATGCCGTAATTTCTGCTTCAGATGAAACAAAAGTTTCGAACTTTCTCATAAACAGAGATCATTTTGGGGTCTGCATTGTGTGATGGAATCACTAATGTCGTAGTTCTTTGATAGCTGATTTTCATTACACAGGAAAAAGTGAAAATTTCAGTGCTTTGTCTCTTTTATCTAATTTTTGTAGTATTTGAATCTTGCGATCCTTTAAGCATTTGCATAAGCAACTGTGTGATCTATTTAGCTGAGTATGAGCTCAGCAATTTCGATATGCAGAAAATAATGGAGAACATTTCAGTTGGTGGAGAAGCCGGAGGTGCTGGTGGTGCTTACTCTTACAAGGCCTTGAAGAGACTTGATGATATTTGGTCCAATATATGCACTCAACCAACAGGTATTGCAAACAACTGTTCAAATTCTTATAATTAAGAAGATACTTCGGTTAGATGAATGTGAGTCTTTGCAAAACATCTTGCAGGACCACAAGAAACCCGGCAAATTGTTTCAAGGGTTTCTGGAGTTTCTCAAGACTATAGTATGGGGAATAATCTGGTTGGAACCTTTGACATAGCGGTTTGTGGGGGTACTTTGGGGATCTTCCTTGCCACAGCTTTATGTGCAAAAGGTTTAAGAGTTGCTGTGGTGGAGAGAAATGCAATCAAAGGGGTAAATCTTCTAAGTTATGTTGAGATTGAGATGCAGTTCGAGAAGCAAGCTATTACTAATGCTTTATTTTTGGTTTGTGGTGATTTAGAGAGATCAAGAATGGAATATTTCAAGAAAAGAGATGAAGGAGCTGATTGAAGTAGGAGTTTTAACAAAGGAAGAAATCGAAGAAGTTATTGCTGCAAAGTTCAATCCGGTAACTTCTGTTCAGTTCAGCAAGTAATCCCTTGATGCTCTATTAAAAAACCCATGATGTTTAAATTTTTCTTGAAAAAATGCAGAACAGATGTGGATTCGAGAATCTTGGTGATATATTGGTTGAAAATATTCTTAATCTCGGCGTTTCGTGAGTCCTGTCTCCTCTTATTCTCTGATACATGGGAAAATAAATGTCCCCTTGTGTTCTGCTAACTTATGAAAGTGATAAATTGGATTTTCCGTTTTGCTTCTTGAACCAGCCCAGCTAAACTTGTGGAGACTGTGAAACGACGTTTTATCTCTCTTGGTGGAGTCATTTTAGAAGACTGCAGCCTCTCAAGCATCGTCATCTACGATGATTTAGCTGTGAGTCGTCTGGTGTTTTTTTCCCTAAGAACATCTTAATTAAGAAGAGAATTCGACATATTGATACGAAGATGTTTGAACATTTTAATTGATAGGTTATGCAACTTTCTAAAGGTGACATATTATCTTCTCGTCTGGTCATCGATGCAATGGGAAATTTTTCTCCTATTCTGAAGCAGGTCATATTTTGGTCTAATAGAATATCGAAATTTACTTTTCATTTGCATGAATTAAAGCCGGAAAGCAGAGAATTTTCTGATTCACTTTTCTTGAGCAAATTGTGTGTTGTCCAGTGACACCTAGAAATAGTTCTAAATTGTCAATTTTTCTTTTGCAAATCATTGATGAGTATCGTACCTGTTATGTTTTTGCTACAAAAGATTAAAAGTGGTAGAAAGCCAGATGGAATGTGCCTTGTTGTTGGATCCTGTGCTCATGGGTTTAAGGAGAACTCATCCAGCGATGTGATTTACAGTAGTTCATCGGTTACCAAAGTAGCAGATTCCAATGTACAGCTCTTTTGGGAGGTAAAAAAGCTTGTGTTGTTTCTCCATCCTAGACAATTTTTAGAAAAGTACGAATCGGATCTAAAATGAGGCTGCATGTTGTTGCTTGTGAAGGCCTTCCCAGCTGGTTCTGGTCCATTAGACCGGACTACTTACATGTTCACTTACACTGAACCGCAATCAACATCTCCGAGTTTAGAGGATTTACTTGAAGAATACTGGAAACAGATGCCAAAATACCAAGTGAGTTTCCATCTTATGGTGAATCTTTCATAAAGTTTCTTTCTTTTCCTGATGTCATTTAGCGCAGGGAGTCTCCCTTGATGAATTGGAAATACTGAGAGTTGTATACGGAATCTTTCCTACATACCGAAACAGGTAGTTCCTTGACATGAAACTCCATTGATGTCGTGTATATCATCTATGGAAGTTGAATCTCTTATCATTGATATTATAATTCTGTTTACCAGTTTCATACAATAATACTGCTGCATTCTGACATATCTAACCCTGTTGGATTGGACCTATCACCAGTCCGTTACAAGCCGCATTTGATCGTGTTCTACAGGTGGGTTTTGTCTGTTCATTTGTACAGATGCTAGTATCAAGAATATCATGACGCTTGACAATTCGAGAAACCGAATGATCAAAGTTTCTTGCAAACTCTTACTCAATGCAGTTTGGTGATGCTAGCGGAATTCAGTCACCTGTTTCATTTGGGGGTTTTGGAAGTTTGACCAGACACCTTGGAAGATTGTCCAACGGTATAGACATTCATTCTCTGACAGTACAATTGCTGTCTTTATGTGTCAATGAACATTATATATCTTTTATATTATGAAAATCTCTAAGAATACATTACTAAACTCTGACTTTCTGACAATGTTATTCTCCAATTAAATACAAAGGAATCTGTGAGGCAATCGATGGAGATTTACTGGACTCGGACAGCTTATCAAAGCTAAATCCTTACATGGTAAATCTGTGGTTTTAAACAAATATCTAATTCTTACTTCCCTGTCCATTAACTTCACTGAAGCCGTTTGTCTTTTGAACAACAGCCCAACTTGAGCGCATCATGGCTGTTTCAAAGAGCAATGTCTGCGAAGCAACAACCCGATGTTTCCCCTGGCTTTATCAACGAACTTCTCCACGTAAATTTCAACTGCATGCAGGTATGTATACCTTGTTCTTATGTGAAAACCGGGAGATGAGAGCTTCTAATCTTTGATTACTAAGCAACAATTTGATTTAATCTCTTGTAGAGATTGGGCGATCCGGTTCTCAGACCATTTCTTCAGGATATAATACAGTTTGGTCCTCTAGCGAAGACATTAGGCCTTGTCATGCTGACCAAACCTCAGATAATTCCATCGATATTCAGACAGGTATACTGTTCATCCGGAACCCGTTGCTGCCAGAAACCCAAAAAAAAAAAAAAACGCAAACAACGATTGATATGCTCTTCGTTTGGTCATGAAATCTGGTTTCTTTGGTGATCTCCTCAGGTTGGGATACCTGTTCTGCTCGATTGGTCAGTTCATTTTTTTATGCTGGGCTTGTATACATTCCTCTCTGCTTACATCGATCCAGTAATAAGGTGAAATATTTATGAATCTCCTTAACCGTTGCTTCTACCGCATGACTGCCACATTATCGATTGATCTGTTGTGTATACGTCAGGCCATCTGTGGAAGAACTTCCACTAAAGACGAAGTTCCAATGGAAGAGACGTCTAGAGGCCTGGAGATATGGAGCGGGTCTCGATTACGAGCTGTGATTCGGTCAATTGTCCTCAAGAGTGGTACCCTCATCTTCACTGGCTTTTGAGCTCCGATTTTCAGCTTGATGAAGTACTTTTGGTGCCATCTCAGATCTTAAAGTTCATCACATCAACCATCTCCAACACATCATTGTCCATATTACATATCTATCTTCTCAGATGTAAAGCTTCATAAATGTCTGGCTTCTCTAGCTCTTCATGCATATATACACAGAATCAACTTCTCCGTCCTTAGATTTGGTTCACAGGGTAGAAACTCTTTTGATGTCAGCTATGTATAAACACCAAAGGCTTTGTTCTCTGGACAGACAACAACTAATAATATAATATACCAAAAGAGTTGATTGTTTTCTTTACCGCGTAGACACACAGGTCGCGAGACGGATACCAAATGATCATACTCCAAAGCAACGTCTATACTCCAAAGCAGCGTTCAGAAAAAAGGTTCTCATTAAAATAACCGATTTCAATCATCAACAGGTAGATCTCAGGGCATACCAGCTAAAACAGTTTGACGATCATATTCTAAGTCTCAGGTGAGTACATACTTCCTACGAGTGCAGTATAAACCTTATTATCTATCGTATACCCTTTCCTTTTCATCTCATCATAAAATCCAAAGGCTTCATCTGATTTTCCAGCTTTGGACAAACCCGAGATCATGACCGTGTATGTTACAGAGCTCTGATTCAGACCCTTTGAGCCCATCTCGCTAAATAGCCTCATTGCTTCGTCCACATTATCAGCAATACATTCCCCATGAATGAGAGAAGTGTAGGTATATGAATCCGGATCCATCCCTTTTGCTTCCATGTTGGCCCTTAGTTTACGGGCTTCCTTTACTTTCCCCTGCTTGCAGTACGCATCGATCATCACATTGTATGTGAAAGCGTTGGGCTGTGCTCCCTTGCTGCTCATCTCCACAAATAGCCTCTTTGCCTCCTCAGTGTTCCCTTCATTGCAGTAAACATCGATCAGATTAGTATAACTAACCGTGCTAAGCCTCACACCACCTTCCATCATCCTGAACAGCCATTGCTTTGCCTCATCGTACCTTTTCAATTTATTCAAACAGCTAGCAATGGTATTAAAAGTGAAAACATCAGCTTCAAACCCTTTCTTCTCCATCACATCATAAACCGTTAAAGCTTCATCAATCATCCTTTTCCTGCAGTACCCATTAATCAACGTATTGAATACAACCTGAGTGATATCAACTCCTCGGCTTTGCATCTCGTTCATCAATATCTCAGCTGCACCCATTTCCCCTACTTTACACACACCGTCAATAAGCGCTCCGTAAGTATGACTACTCGGCGAAAGTCCCTTCTCCATCAATTCATCAAACAACAGAAACGCTTTTTTTATATTTCCCTTTCTGCAATTCCAACTTATCAAAGAAGTATACAAATGAACATCAGATTCTATCCCTCTCTCACGCATTTCATCAAACAGCTTCTCCACATAAACCATTTTCCCACTCTGGACACTCAATTTCAACAGAAGCGTATACGTAACCTTGTTATAAACCACACCATCCTTCTTCATCACCTTCAGAATCTCTTCTACACCAGAAAAGTCTCCCTTTTTAACATAAGCATTAATAACAGTGTTGTAAGTGTAAGCTTCAGGTTTAATGATTCCTTTACAAGATAACTCTTTTATCATCTTCCTACTCTTTTCAACTTCACCTCTTCTGCATAATCCTTCAACCACAATAGTCAACGAATAAACAGTTATCCTCACTCCACAATCAACCATTCGCTTGAAAATATCCAAACAGAGATCAATCCTCCTGCGTTTCTTCGCCGCCACAAGAAAAACAATGCAGGATCTTTCATCGATTTTCAATCCCTTCTCCACCAAGTAATCGAAAACCTTTAAACCCTCTTCGAACATTCCGTTATCCACATAAACCCTAATCATCAAATCGAATAACGTTTCCAAAAATTCAACCTTTTTATCTCCGGAAATGTCACACTCCACCATCGCCGATTCAAGAATTTCGACCGGACGTTCGTAAAACCCGTCGGAAGCAATCGAGTTCAGGAGTGATCTCATCTCGGTGAATCTCCGGTCAGAGTAGAGCCGGTGAGATAAGGTGATTACTGCAGTGAGGTCGGGTTTGAGACGGGACTCGAATGTGTTGAGATACTTGTAGAACTCGATGCAAGATTGAGTTGGGAGAGCTTGTTCCGACAGAACGAGGCGTGTTACGTTTGAGTTCAGGTTGAAGAGAAGTGATGGGTTCGATTGAAGTTTCCCGACCGTGGATTTCTCCAAGTACGAAGTGATTCTTCTGGCGGTTTCTTTGTCTGAAACTGAAACCGGAAAAGAACTCTGCTTTTGGGTTACAACGTTGAAGAGACGCGAGAGTTTGCGAGAAGACATGGTCGCGATGTCTTTGTTCATGATTCCGCTACACAACTCAGGAAAACTCACGCGGAAGGAAGAAGGTTCAAACTCCCCCCACTCTTGTCTTCTCTTTCACTTCCCTAATTTTTTCTCTTTGGAAAAATCGGTTTGAGATTTGGAAACCAAGAATCGGTTTTCTAAACCGGTAAACATAAGTGGAAGACCGGTTCAACGTTTATCTATCACAAGAAAAAGGAAAAAGACAAAAAGCTAACGGAGGCTCTAAACAAGAGGTTGTTAAAAAAAAAACTACAAAAGTAAATCAAAAAGGAATTTAATGTTTAGAACTGGTTCTATACGCAGAGGTTTTGGAACACATAGAACCCCTTACGTGTGTCTTTTTGATTGGTTAACATTTTTTAAACAAAAGGAAAAAAAAAACTTCCCGCGTGTCTCTCTCTTTTCCTCGACTTTAAAGAACCCTTCATGTATTATACCATTGGAGTAAGGAAAACGTGAATATTTTACCAAGAGTTTTTAACTAAAATTTTATAATTAAATATGAAATGAAGTCTCATTAGAAGTTCTACCGTTGGAGGTGGTCTTCACAATGAAAAATTTGCCCTTTTCTTGTTGATCACATATATCAATCTCCTTTTATTGGGTTTAGGGTTTTTCTATTTTACTCTAGGCTCTTCTTACGCGTACTTAGTTTGTTTTCGTCACATTGTTTAGGGAGGAGAATAAGAAACGAGAGTTTTTTCTTGGAAAATTGATCAAGTTGTTACCTAATTCTCTGCTTGGAATTACATAAATCAATATGTTCATGAATGGTTTCCAAAACCTGCTAATTCTTCTGGGGGATCTTGTTGAGTTCGTTTTATCTATCTCACATGGCTCTAGAGAAGAGCAGCAGGCAAGCATATATATACCTAACTCTGTGATATAATCTTTGATCTGTGTATATAAGTATATAACTTCCTTTCTTGTCTATGGAATTGCGGATTTGTTCCTGCTCGTATGTTGTTCTACTAATTAATAGTAATATTCCGAGCTATACCTGTCTGTTTCAGATTGACCACATAGCTGTTTCAAACGAATCAGTAGTGAAATTCCAAGGTGATGGTAACGGAATCCCGGCTAAAAGACGTGGTTATCAGTATATGAAGGAGTTTGTTCTTGTCTCTGAAATGGTCTGGTTTCAAGATCTCATGAGGTTTGCACCGCCTTTACTGATCGCTGGTGCTCTTATTTGCTGGCCGAGGCAGGTGAAAGGCGGATCGGGTGTGAAAAGAATCGGTGGGGAAAATGCTTTTACAATTTTCAATATAAGCAAAGCCACAATAACTAAAGCAGATAACAATTCCAAGAATAAGGTTAGATTTTTGCCTTTAATTTGCTTTTATGATCCTATTGGAAACTACAAATCTGAATGTCTCTTTATTTTTTTTGTGATCAGGTTTATTTTAAGGATGTTGCTGGATGTGAAGAGGCTAAACAAGAAATCATGGAGTTTGTACATTTTCTCAAGAACCCTAAAAAGTATGAAGATTTGGGTGCTAAAATCCCGAAAGGTGCACTTTTAGTTGGTCCTCCTGGAACGGGAAAGACCCTTTTAGCAAAAGCTATTGCAAGTGAAGCAGGTGTGCAGTTTCTGTCTATGTCCGGTTCATATTTCGTTGAGATATACGTTGGTGTTGGGGCTTCGAGGGTGAGACAATTGTTCAACCAGGCTAGACAATCTGCACCGAGCATTATATATATCGATGAGATTGATGCGATTGGTCGGGCAAGAGTAGCTGGTGGTTTAAGTGGAGGTAACAATGAGCGTGAAAGCACTCTGAATCAGTTGCTAGGTGAAATGGACGGTTTTGGCACAACCGATGGAGTTGTGGTTCTCGCTGCGACCAACAGACCGGATATTTTGGATAAAGCTTTGTTGCGGCCTGGACGGTTTGATCGCCATATAACCATTGATAAACCGGATATCAAAGGCCGTGACCAGATTTTCCAACTTTACTTGAACAAGATTAAAGTCGATCATCAGGAGCATCCGTCATCTTACTACTCTCAAAGGCTTGCCACTCTCATTCCCGGTTTTTCTGGAGCTGAAATTGCCAATCTCTGTAACGAAGGGGCTCTTATCGCTGCTAGACATGACAGAGCTATGGTTACAATGGAGCATTTCGAATCTGCGGTTGATCGTGTTATTGGTGGTCTTAAGAAGAAAGAAATGGTAATATAGCTAACTAGCTCCTTTTTTGTTTTAATTCAGCTATTTGCTAAAACCTTTTTTTTATGGCTTTATTATATGAACAGGTGATAAGCAAGTTGGAGCGTCGTATAGTTGCGTATCATGAATCTGGGCACGCCGTTGCCGGTTGGTTCCTCGAACATGCGGAGGCATTGCGGAAGGTGACTATTGTGCCACACGGCACATCGACGCTCGGGTTTGCACAATACGTTACAAACGAAAAGTTTCTCAAGACCAAAGAACAATTCTTCGACATAACTTGCATGACTCTCGGTGGTCGTGCAGCCGAACAGGTAACTAAATTGCTTTTCTTTTCTTTTTTTAATAAGATTAAAGATTTTACTTTAGGGTTCAAGATATGTTAAAGAATGGTTTCAAATTTCAATGCAGGTATTTATAGGGAAAATATCAACGGGTGCACAGAATGATCTGGAGCAAGTGACGAAAATGACGTACGCGCAAGTAACCATGTACGGTTTCAGTGACAAGGTTGGACTGGTCTCGTTTCAGCCAAGGGCCGATGGCTACGACTTTTTTGTACCGTATAGCAACAAAACCCACGAGATCATAGATGAGGAGGTTAGGGAATGGTTGAGCAAAGCTTACGACAAGACTGTGGAGCTGATCGAGGAACACAAAGAGCAAGTGGTTCAGGTCGCTGAGCTTTTTCTAGAGAAAGAAGTGCTGCATCAGGATGATCTTTTGAAAGTTTTGGGTGAACGTCCGTTTAAACTGGCCGAGGTGACTAATTATGACCACTTCAGATCTGGCTTTGAAAAGAGTGACAAGGAGGAGTCCACCACGACGGTTAAGCCTGTGTGGGATGAAGGAGCTCATGCTCCGATTGAACTGCCGGTAGTTCCGGTTTAGGAAAATACGATTCAAGTTTTATTTCCCTGGACCTGTAATATTCGTCCCTTCTAAAATTCAAGGTATATACGTATAAATTAAATTTAACCAAAAGATTTGTGTCAATTAAAAAAAAAAAACCAAAAACAAAAGGATATGATTATTTACTTCGTGCAGTACCTATATGTGTGCATGGTACATAAGGTAACTGAGAAACATGGAACGAAAGACAAACATAATTTAAGAAAATCAAACTTGAATTTAAGAAGTGATCATAAAAATAAATGAAAGAAAAATAATCAGGAGATTTCTTCCTACTTTTTTAGTATGAGATAGCCAAATGTCTATAGGTCATAACTTTTTTTTCTTTCCGTCGGCGTCTAGGTCATAACTTAAAAGTTAAAAGTTAATACACAAGCTAAAGTAAAAACATATAGTCAAAAATCAAAATATCATAGACAACTTATGCTCAAAATGGCAGCAAGTTGGTTGGAGTAGTAGTCAATCTTAGAGGATCATTTTTCAGCATCAACCACACAAAAAAAAAATCATTAGAATTTTTATAGTGTGTTGCACTTTCGAAATATTTTTGAACATTCGAATCATATATATTGTGATCTATTTTTTATATTAGTTTAAATTTTTATCAAATTTTTAATCTTTCAAAAAATTGTGGTCAGTTTAATGCTTTTCTTATAGCAAGACCTCTTTCAAACATGATTGATCCTTGAAGTGTCATCACTTATATGAATGTAACACTACAATATACTTTTTGTCAAAGTTCAAAGAAAAAATATACTTTTTGTTTGCAATATTCGTACATCGATACGTATCCGACTTTGAGTTGCCCTTTTTCGGATTAGAATGTCTTCTGCTATAATTGATATCACGAAAACAACTATACCCTTTTTCCATTTTCAACTGCATCATAATTTGGTTGATTAAAGTTGATTTTCCTATTGCACAATAAACAAATGCGCATGCGCGAAACACCAAAAATAAATTTAAGTCGTTGTGATGAAAATAAATGGGAGCAAATATATTGTGTGATTTCTTCCTATTATTTTTTTTTATGAGATAACCATGTCTCTAGGTTATAACTTAAAACACAAGCTAAGCTATAAATATATAGTCACTTTTTCTTAGACAAGTTTATTGGAGTAGTCAATCTTGCAGAATAATTTTCAGCATCAACCATAAACTAAATCATTAAACCATAATTTTCAACATCAACCAATATAACGCCTTTTTTTCTCCTTCATCTGCCTCCATAATAATTAAGCATCAACATCAAATACTACATTTTGCCAACCCTTTATATGTTAAAATACTAATGATCAGCTAATTATGCTTGTTTTTTTTTCTACGGACGTGTAAAAGACAATTTAACAGTGATTAATTTCAGAAAGGACCTAGATTAATTCCAACTTGCTAGAACATTGCCTTTGGATCCAACTACTGCTCTATCAGGTCTCTTACAGCTATTGAAGTTTGTTATTCTCAAAATAAGTTATAATAGTCCCTGTTCGTTTTTGAATTGTAAGGTTTAATAGTATTTAACCATAAAATATTGGGTAGTAAAAGAAAATCATCTTCCCGCCGACAAAAGAAAGGAAAAGAAAATCATCTTCCCTAACATAATATTGCTGCACTTGATATTAATTGTATTTATGCTAACGATACTATGGTACGATTAAATAAAAACCCATGTTATATATGCTATATATTAACCATATAAGGAATCATATTTTTGAGCATACATTACACATAACCATACTTAATACATACATAAACATCATATGACCAATTGCAATCGATCTGAACTTTCTGCATACCCAATCTTAAATATAAATTTCGATAACTCCTACACCATGTCATATGGGAGTATGTATACATATAAGTGTATATATATACATTTTACATATATTCTCCAGTTTAAAAATAAGGGGGGGGGGAGTAAACCCTTTTTATCGCTTGTTATGTAAAGGGTTTGATCCCGTCGGAATCTTTCTCTTCTCCGGCTTGAATTCTCCGGAACCCATTACACTTGTGCCATAAGAGTGGAAGAACCCTATGTCTCTTCTAGAAGGCCCGGAGGAAAAGCTTCGTCTTCCAGCAGCATGAATTCTTGGGGCTTTAGAAAAAGCAAAAACGAGACTGAAGAGAAGAACAAAGAGGCAAAGACGTCGAAATCGAATCATTCTTTTTGTTTTGTTTAGTATATTTGGGGTTTATCTTGCTTCAAATAATTAAGGAAGTTGAGGAAATTAAACCGAACAAAACAAATAAGTGAAGGAATGAAACCTTTTAGAAGAGAGAGATGGTTGCGACAACTATGAGAATTGATGCGCAAACTTTCATATGGTGCGGACATGGATGGTCCACTTCATAAAATCTCTTTATTTACAATAATTTTATAACATAAGAACTTCATATTTTTGGTCAACACTTTTCGGCTACACATGAGCATTTTTTAATTTTAATAATATCTCTAGTCTCCGTAAAAACTTCTGATAAATTTTTTTTTTTTTTAAAGAAACTTCTGTTGATACAGAATGTTATTTTAAAAATTAGAATTTCCAAAGATTAATTAACTTCAGGTTTTGAAGAAGATTATGGACCAAAAATCTAGAACTTCGGCGGTTTTTTTTTCTAAAAAAACATTCAGCAAATACTTTAGAAGCCATCTAGATTGGAATATATATAAAAATATACATTGGAAAATTTAATGCCACCGCATGACCACTCCTTTGGCAAAGCAATTGACATGAACATTTAAAACACTAAAGATAAATAAATAATATAAAATGTAAAAAGTAGAACGTATGGTATGATAAAAATGCATCAATTTTTGAAGCCGAAACTGACCATTTTTATTCATCTTCGATAATCTTGACAAGTTGAAAATAATAAATGTCAAAATTCATTACTTCTAAATCCTATTGCAAAACAATATTCATGGCCGCCTACAACATAGTAAAATTAGCATATGGATGGAAGATCTTTGGCTAATGTTCCGAATATATAGCCGCCTTGCATCCTCTAATTATTCAACCATGCCATTTTCATAAAGAGCACTACTACGTATCTAGGATGCATCCAGTTGATATCCAGACTTTACATAACTCTTCTCTTCACGGACTAGGTTGGCCTGCTAGTTATCTTTGTCATCTCTCCCACTTCAGAATTAAACAAACTTTGCTACCATCCATTTTTAAGCTTCTTGATTAGCACTGTGTCTGGCGGGCACATCTCCTTCCCATTAAAATCTTTATCATGTTTTGTTTTCTAATGTACCACTTAATCATGGAAAGGTAGCTAAATTACCCTTTGGCATCTCTCCTTTTTGTACACGTCACAAGAGGTGACCAAAATTTGGTTAAGTGAGTTACNCCCCCCCCCCCCCCCAATCGATCAACATTATACAAACACTGGTTTAGTATTAATTTTCACCAGTTTGTTAATTAAGTTTCGAACCCACATATAATTGAAACTAAAGCTAGCTTAAAATACTACAATCCCAACTTGACCGAAAAACAACCCAAACCAAGAGGATACGAGGAGAAGAAAAAGGACATGAGAGATAGAGATGACTAGACAAACACTTTTCCTTGTTCTTTGACTAAAAACTTATTATATTTCCCCACCAAAATTAGACGTGATCAGATAGAGCCATACCTATAAACCAGTTTAAATGAACCGACTTTTAATACCGCATTCTCATGGCAGCTCCAAATACTCATAACTCTAAACTAGCTGAACATCATTCGACTGAGAGAAACTGATCAATTGAATCTAGAATTGCAAACCTAAGATTAAAAGAAGCTCTGGTATAATTTATATTGATTTAAATAATCAAAGTTGGAAATTCGGCTCCCACCCACTGATCTTTTGATGATTGTAAACAAGAAAGACTTTACATCTATAACTTTTTTTCTTTGGTCAACAAAGATTTGTACAATGAAGTTTTGTCGGAGGAAAAACAGTCAAAAACACAAAAAGATTTAAAACGCATTTAGCATTTTATTTTCTTTTATTTTAAAAGCAATAATGGGCCGTTATATTGGGCCTTAATTTGGTACGAAACCCAACCCACACTCGAGTCCCTGATCAACCGCCCAACCTTCATCTCCATACACAACCAAATCTCGACCCTTTCGAAGATTGGTTCAGCAAATCGAAAGAGAGAAAGAGCTAGAGGATTTGGGTGCGTGAAAGGGAGATTGAACTTAATTAAGCTATGGATAGAGAATGGGGTTCGAAGCCAGGGAGTGGAGGCGCCGCCTCAGGCCAGAACGAGGCTATCGATCGACGTGAGCGTCTCCGTCGTCTTGCTCTTGAAACCATAGACCTCGCCAAAGATCCCTATTTCATGCGAAATCATCTTGGAAGGTACTTTTTTTCCCGACCTAGCTTGTATTATACTTGCTCACGCATAGACTCTAGTAGCTGATTCCAACTGTTGAATGATTTGATTAAACTGAAGATTTAAGAATTCAACCGTTTAATTCTGTGCTATTTCTCTTATGTATGCAGTTGATCAAGATTCCTGTTCCGATATGTAGTTGGTGTGTGCATATGTGTGTGGAGTGAAATTTTCCTGAGTTGATTTTATTGGTGTTTTCTTAAATTAGGGTTTTATTACTGATTAAATCTTGTTTTATGTTTGTGAAGCTATGAGTGCAAGCTATGTCTGACGCTGCATAACAACGAAGGAAACTACTTGGCGCATACTCAAGGTAAGCGGCATCAGACTAATTTGGCAAAGAGAGCTGCTCGTGAGGCTAAGGAAGCTCCTACTCAGCCACAGCCACACAAGCGCAAAGTCTCTGTTCGCAGAACAGGTTAGAAGTTTTTTTTATCTTTATTCTATAATATTGGGAAATGGATTGGTCTAGAAGTTGTATATTTCTCTTATATTGGGGATTATGTGATTGCAGGAGTGTTTTATCTATGCTATGGTTTCTGTTATTAGGTATAAATAGGTTTTGTGTGATAACAATTTTAAAGGTTTGGTTGATAATTTCACCATTGCTTAGTATCGGTTTTGAAGGTTTGGTTGATTAATTCTTCTCCGTCATTGCAGTTAAAATCGGTAGACCAGGGTACAGAGTTACAAAGCAGTACGACCCCGAGCTGAAGCAAAGATCTCTCTTGTTCCAGGTAAGAATATAAAATTCATCTAGTATCCATCAGAGATTCATCTAAGAGTGGATTCTAAATGTTTCTGTTTTTTCTTCAACTTTGTGTTACAGATTGAATATCCTGAGATAGAGGACAACATAAAGCCCAAACATCGTGTCATGTCTTCATATGAGCAGGTGAGTGTTACTAATCCTTATTTTTGTGTCCATAAATATACCTTTTATTTTTTTTCTTCACAAGCTTCCGATATTGAAATAATAATCCTCTTCCTTTTTTGTTGTTTCTGCAGAAAGTTCAACCTTATGACAAGAAATATCAGTACCTTCTGTTTGCAGCTGAACCATATGAAATCATAGCCTTCAAGGTATGTCTCCTTTTATTCTTAAATATATGAACATATCTTACTGGAGATTGTGTGCTGATATTGATGGTCTTGTTTCACATGTGTTTCAGGTTCCTAGCACAGAGATAGACAAATCAACCCCAAAGTTTTTCTCTCACTGGGATCCAGACTCAAAGATGTTTACTGTAAGTGCTTCTTATCATAACCACATATCCGTTTTTCTGTTTCTCCGGGATTAGATAAGTTTCTGTTTTGATTAATCGAAAATAACGACCAAAAAAACTTGTGATAAACAGCTGCAGGTGTATTTCAAGCCGAACAAGCCAGAACCATTCAAACCCCAGTCCACTGTTGATTCAAATGGCCTTCTGCCTCCACCACCACCACCACCGCCTCAAGCTCAACCGCCACCACCTCCTCCATCTGGTTCACTGCCACCACCGCCACCTCCGATGGCTAATGGTAGTGGGGCCATTCCACCACCTCCACCACCAGCTGGAGGTTTCGGACATCCGAACATGTGAAAGTGATACTAGGATGCTAGAGTCAACTAGAAACCGTTTGAATACTGTACCCTTATTACCCTTTCGCTTAAGAGAGTGTGCTCTTTTGACTGAAAAATCAACATGTTTTGACATGATTTCTTAAAGCTGATATCTGCAGATGTATCAACTGTTTTTGTTCTCTGTTATGAATTGTCACGTGTTTTTCGGTTTTGCATTAGAAGCACTAATAGATACATCGGTTAACTAACAACCAAGTTTAAACCGAATTAATCATAAAGAACCGGACTTTGAGTATATTTAATTTGTTTGTGACGATATTTTGGCTCCTGATGTGATGACTGATGACGGAAGAAGAAAAAATACATCGATGGCGTGGAATGTGCCACGTCACTTAGAATCCTCTTACAATATATGATGGGGGTAATTGTGTAATATACACATTCAGCAGTGTCACTGAAATTCAAAACAGCAAAGCGGAGGGAAAATCAAAATCCCTAATCCCCAAATTAGTTGAATTCTCTCGATCCACATAGCTCCGTTGAACCCAACGGACGGATTTTCGTCGTCTAGTCTCCCTTCGAGTATTATATCTTTTTTTTCTTTCTCTTGCCGGGAACTACTGCCATGGACGAAGCCTTAACTCCAAACCCTAAGCAAAGGCCAACTTCAACGACGACTCGAATCCAGGCTCCGACAAGTCCCTTCTTCTTGGGATCCAACGATGACAGGCTGGAGCGAGAACAAGCTCGCGCTGCCAGAGTCGCCGCTAGCCGTCGTAAGTCAGTGGTTTTCGGTCGTGGGCCTCAGCCTGAGAAGGAATCAGATCCGTGCTTTGACAAACAGCAGATTCTCGAATTGTTCCAGAACTGTATCAAATTGGCCAGTGAAAACGTAAGTAGTTTCATTTCGTGGCTAAAGGTTTCTTCTCTTCGAATTTTGCTTCTGATGCTTTAGAGGAAGAAGTAGTCTTTCAGTCAGTATAGTCTCTGTTACACTTTCAATCTCTTACTTTATTTTATTGGGCACATGTCGGTGGATGTGATGCTTGGAATTCATATGAGTGGGAGTGGTGGAGGTTTCTCATTATGTTCTGTGGGTTTTGTGTTAAACAGAAAATCAATCAGAAGAACACGTGGGAGTTGAATTTGATCGACCATCTTTGTGAGATAATTAAAGTTGAAGATGAGAACAACACGGAAACTAATTTTCAAAAGGTAAGCTTCCGATTTCATTCTCTCTCTTTTTTAAGAATACCCACAAAGAAAACAAATAGGAAACTTAAGAGTTGAGATTCATGTTTTAAGATATATTTGTGTACGTCCAAGTCAGGCAAGTTGCACTCTTGAAGCTGGAGTTAAGATTTACTCGATGAGGGTAGACTCAGTTCATTCAGAAGCATACAAGGTCTTGGGTGGAATTACTCGAGCTGGCCAAGATGACAGCGGAGGTTAGTTTGATATCTTACACACGAGAAACTATGTTATCTTTGGCACTTGGTTATATCTGCTAGTGTAAAGCTTTTAGCTGAAAACATGTAGCTTTGTTAATTTGTGAAGATTTTTATTCACCTATTTTGATTTGCCAAAACTAGTCTTGTGATTCATGAGGTATGCAGATGAACATGTTTCTTTATTGTTTGACTTCTATATGAGAGTTAAATTCACTGAACACCGATTAAAAAGAGGACATCTGCAGAACTACAATTATTGGCTATGCAATGCATTAATTTCTAATTTCTAAAGAAGGTACTGCCAGTAAACTTATCTGATATTTCTTTATGGACCTAGATAACGAGGATGCTGCTGGTTCTGTAGAAAATGCAACTAACCAAAAGAAACAGGCAGAGAAAAAGGTAGCTCATACAGAAATCTCAATTCTGGATGTGGTAGATGAGCCTACTTACTGATGAATTTAAACCTGCAGATATCGCCATTATCAACACTAGAACCATCTTTTGAAGCCCTTAACGTGAAGAAGTTCGACGGTAATTTATCAACTTAACTTAACTCCCTTTATCCTTTGTGAAAGCTAAGTTCTGCACGATAACGTTTTGTATGTGTTTACAGTGGCATTTGCTGTGGATCCCCTTTATCATCAGACTTCAGCACAGTTTGATGAAGGTGGAGCAAAGGGCCTGCTGCTAAACAACTTAGGAGTCTACGGAGGGTGTCAGGTTTTATTCGATTCACAAGAAATCCCTGGAAAACTTGTTTCTTCTGCAAATCAGAATGATAAATCGGAAACAATTGATCTATCCTTTGCAAAAGGTCTGGCTTTGTTGGCTGATATGCCTTGCTGTACAATTATACAGGTTTTGTTGCACTGTACTGATCTTTCTCTGATGTCGTGATTAAATTTGTAGAATGCGTGGAGCAAATGGTGCTAAACATGCGACAGAAGGATGAGATTGTACCATCTCTTCGGGTTATAACCAATCAATTCGATGAAGAGAACCAAAGACCATCTGATACGTTTTCTTGTGGTCAGAAGACGACCGAGTCATTTGACATATCACATGGTAATGAAGCTGGCTATGCCGATGACGACGACGGATATGATAACTTTGAAACTTCTTTTGACTGTGAGGGCCAATCTGGTGCTGCTGAGGAAAACTTTGGCCCCAACGATGCAGAACCAGCATATTCAAATTTTCACGAGGTTCTTACCATCACTGTATTAATATTCACTTGTTTTTCCTTTGGTATCGTGAGAACCTGATGCTAACGTTTTCACTTTGCAGGAAGTTGAACCAGCCTCATTGCAAGACATGGATTCAGATGACAGATTCGAGAATGTTGATGACTATCTCTTTTTGTCGTTGGGAATTTCGTCTAAGCAAAATTCTTGGGCAGGTCCTGATCACTGGAAGTATCGGAAAACAAAAGGTATGCGCTTATATCTCCAGGTTCAAGCAATAAGATATATCCTCATGGATATTTAGTTTCTTTGAGGGTTTACATTCTCTGGACTCTTTAGCAGGTCCAGATGACCACCCTGCTTCCGAAAACGGATCTTCTCCACCAGCGAAGAAAACTAGGAAAAAGAAGCAAGCAGAGCCTGAACTAGATTTTACAAAAGCTTTGGAGGAAGAAATGCCTGATATTTTTGCCCCTCCGAAAAACCCAAAGTCTTTACTTCTCCCAGCAAATAGAGCCCCTTGTCAAACAAAGCTTCCAGAGGATTGCCATTATCAACCCGAGAATCTAGTAAAGCTATTTTTACTGCCGAATGTGATGGTATGGCTTGCAAAACACTGACCCGTTCACTATTTGCTAGTATTATGTTTTTATCTTTTCTTTATCCATTATATGTCATCGCTTCTTAAGTAACACTTCTGAACGTTTACAGTGCATCGGGAGGAGGAGAAGAAAATGCTCAGGTAACAATTCCAGTCATTATGATAATCATCAAAAATGGTATCATTGCCGGTTTCTGAGGCACATGCCAGTGTCTTCGTTGTCTTGACAGATATAAAATTTCCTTAACAAAGAAAATGGTTGCAAAAACTATCAGTGAAAACTGTTTTGGGATTCTGAGGTTCCACTTGTGTTGTTATGTGCATATTACAGGTGAAACAAGGCAGCAGTATGATGATTATGAACAAGCGGAATCTTGGGAAAATGATAATGTCTATGATGATGGCCCGTTTGATAATGGAACTGATCAAAGCGATGCAGAGGATACTACCAACTCATTAATCTCTCAGCCACGCCAGGTATGAAGATTGATCTGCATATGGTTATTGTGTTACAAATTGTTTCAAAAGGCTGTCTTGATCTATAGTTGGCAAGGAAACATTGTTGTAATTGTCACTGCACAATTCATGCTTTAGGTCAACAAAATTGAGGTCCAATATGATAAAGCTTCAAAACAAGTTGATGTGCAAGTGCTAAAGGAAACTCTCTGGGAGTGTCTTCAGGAATCTCCTCAACCACCAATTCAGGTTAACTAATATAAACATGGTTCCTGATTTCTCCTCTATTATCCAGAAATTAGTCTGATAAGCTGCCTTATGATCTCCGTGAAACATATTTGTAGTTCACACCAGCCATGCTATGTCAACATACAATTACTCTTCCGCATACATATCCTGTTTAATGCAATTTTTTCTTATGGTTCCATCATGCCCTAACTAATTCAACAAGCTTGGGATATCATCTTCTTCATTGAGTTTTTCTGCCCATTACCGTGATGAAATTGACAGAATATGATTTGTGGCAGGATGAGGAACACCAACAAGAACCACTTGAAAGTAGATCTTTCAAAGAGCTATTGGCTAGCTTTCCAGATGATTGCAAAGCGGCTGGGACAACCCAAGACATCTCACCACATCTATGTTTCATCTGCTTGCTGCATTTGGCGAACGAGCACAATCTCAGCCTCATTGGCTCTCAAGACTTAAACGATCTAACAATACACCTTGCCTGAAAGAAAAGTGAAGCGAAACCAAGAGGAGAAGCCAAGTGTTTTAGGTTGCTTACTAAGTTGTGTTGCTACGCCTACTAAGTTTTATGTTGCTACGCCTACTAAGTTTTATGCTGTAGTTCATTGTACTTACTTGATTTGTAATAACTTTGTTCAAAATCCATTAATCCTTTGTTGTTTTGGTACAATGTTTCATTTCATCTGATGGATTTATCTCCATCAGAAAGCTAAAAGAAAAATATTATAATCAATTTCACAAGTTACACTGAACATAGAACTCTTCCGTGTGATAAGGAAACAAAATCTTTAGGTATGTCTCTAAGAAGCCTGAACACTGCTTTTAGATTTAACCGTTGACTTGGTGGCTCCATCTTTCCATCCTTTTTGACGAGCTCTCAGTTCCCACATAGAAGTCAGCTTCTTCTGCTCCACAAGTGCTTTCTCCGACTTCTCTCTTGCTTCTTCACAAGTCTCCATACCGGAGTTGCACTTATCAGCCTCCTTCTGGTAAGACGATGTTATCTTCTTGGCCTCTAGCAGACCCATGTCTACTCGTTTGTGTTTCTCCATCGACGCTGCTTCACGTTGCTTCAGTTCCTCTGTTAAGAGTTCAGCGTAGTTCTTCTCTGTGTCTTCGTTCACCTCTGAATCATGCTTTGCACAATCTGCGCTTCAAAAGAAAAAAGATATTCTTAACAGGCTCGTTTACTACAAACACAGACAAGACTTTACAATCTAATCCTATTGATGATTGTAGAAAGTGACCGGAAACTTCACCTCCAAAAGATCCATTGGTAAGTCCTGCACAAATAAAAAAAAACAAGTAAAAAGGATTAAGCGTTTGTGTCTGTACCATTCAAAGAGAAAGTTTGAATGGAAGGTAGACATGGTAAACTAAGAACTCTGTACATAGTAATTAAGCAATGATCACAAAGCATATCTCAACCTCCACGAATCCTTTATGGCAAATCAAATGAATCAACATAGGGTATATAGAACGCAAACACATACACTGCTATTTAAGATCACGACACCACAGCAAGTAAAACCAGATGCTAAACCACACCACAAGCCAGACCTCAAAGACTCGAGCTTTGATAAAATAGTTTGTTTAAAACTTCCAATCTCTATGATCCAAACTTATAGCCTTAGTTAGAGATCATAAACTGATCATTTAATTACAACACAGTGCAGAATAGATCTACACATAGCAATGTAAGATACCTCCACAGAGATTCAAACTCAAATCTCTAATTAAGCCAAACAACTACTGAGACTATTCTGAGGGGAAATCAGTAAACTTTACATCCGATCTAGCAAGATCCAATCAAGGGCAAGCACAAAAAAAACGAAAACTTGATTACCGTTGGGAATGGTGAGAAGAGGCACAGAAGAGCAGTCGCAGACGCAAGGAGAGCAAGAAGAGGCGGAAGCGACTAAGGCCTCGGTGAGGTGCCAGTAGAGAGGTGGACCAAGTATGTAACCAATCATGCTCAGCGCTAGCAGAGTCAGTCCAACTTTCAACGCTGCCGTGTGCTTCGCCATACTAGATCCGGGGGGATGCGATCTGGCAACTTTTTTCTAAAAAGGTTACAAATTTCGAGTTGGGATATGCTGGAGTTTAGCTCTTGCAGTGGGAAAACATTTGGATTCGAGACTCTGATTGACTATATCGGCACTCCGATTTTGTCGGTGGTTTATCACCAAACATAAAAATAGCTTTCGCAACAAATTAAAACAAAAAATAAAAATAGAGAAAATGAAACGAAAGGATAAAACAGGTTTTACTATTACTATTTAGTGAAGGGGACAAGAAACATAGCTCGAGTTTATGATTAATCACTGTAATATTTTTAGTTTCGTTTGGTTGTAGCAGCCCACTGTCCAATAAGGCAATAATCCACATATATTTACACTGTATGATATGAATAAAATAAATGTAAAGTGCAAATACCATACTCTATACTGTATATAAAAGCTTCGGCCTAAGCATCTTATATTTAAAACTGAAAAACGATTATAGAGAATTTTGACGATAACATAGACACGTCCGACGATATTTCCTACATAGGGTTGCGATGAAGAGAATTGAGCGGATTAAGTCCTGCAGCTTGTCGATGTGCTCTCCAAGCTCCATTAGTTTCTTTCCTCCGAAGGTGAGGTGATAGTGTCTCGTGGCTGAGAGAGGCTCTTGCGGTTGACGACAAAGGCTTTCAGAATCATTTCGTTCGGTGGTGAGAAAATTGAGCTTCTAGTGGACAAAACTGAGAACCTTCGTTCACAGGGTTAGCATTGACCTTTTCACTCATATATGTGTCTGAACTTTTTTTCATTCAACTTCTTTAACCTTATAATTTTCTTTGTTGATGTTGACTAAATGAATCAAAACATGATCTCTCTGTTAAAATTCCGTACATTGTTGTTCTAACGTGTGTTCACAAAACTAGCACAAGAGTACATATAATTCTCATACCATATCCCATGTTTTATCCAATCATATTCCTTCACGAACACTGCAAAGAGGCACAAAATAATGTGGTTTCTGATGACCGATTCTAATACCCTTTAATTGCTAAAACCGCAATTTGATCCTCTTTCACCATCTTCCTTGCTTCTGCCATTTTACTCAGTAGGAAAAAAACCAGAGATACATACGAAAATCATTCACCAGTCTTGCTTTATAAAAAAACAAAATCGAACAACTTAAGCATCGGACAGTGATACAACAAACATAAGGAGATGCTTCCATATAAGAGCAATAATCAACCATTTGACATACATTGAAGGGTCACACTCACACTGGAAACAATCCTAACGGTATCTGCGCTGGTTCGGACCAATTATCTTGGCGAGGAAATCCGGCTTGTATGAAGCAATGACTTGTGCTATTGCCAATCCAAGCAACACTCCAGGTCCATACCCTATCACCACTCCTTTCCAGTTCAACACTTCTTCCTCATCTTCTTCTTCTTCCTTAGATTGTTGTGTTGCTGGTGCATTACTCCCAAAGCAACTTTCCTCTGAAGGAAGACCACATAGCCCTGCATTTCCTTCAAATGAAGATTTAGGTTGCCCAACGATTTGCGTTCCTTGTGGTATTTCACCCTTGAGTTGGTTGTGAGAGACATTTACGTACGCCAGAAACGAGAGGCTCTCGAGTTCGTTAGGAATAGTCCCAGAGAGTTGGTTTCTTGACAGGTCTAGTGACTCGAGCTTGCCCAGATTGGAGAAAGACAGAGGAATATGGCCTGTGAAGGCGTTGTTGGATAAGTTGAGTGCAATAAGTGCCTTCAAGAGACCAATAGATTCAGGAATCTGTCCTTGAAGCCTGTTTCCGGAAAAATCAATGGTGGCGTAGGAAGTAAGGACTTTCGCTTGGTCCATAGATAGACCTTTGTACCGCAAATCTATAGAATCTAGATAGGTGTAGGAAATTACCCCGTAGTTAGTCGTCTTACTATATATCATATATAAACCCCCATCTTCGTTCATCACACGTGACGATGCTTTCCAATTCTCAAAGTAGCTTGGTGGCAAGCTTCCAGTAAACTTATTATCAGATATCTCAAATATCCGCAGCTCAGGAAACCCCAGAGAACCTTGATCAGGCGGAGATATAGAGCCATAGAATTCATTTGAACGGAAGGTAAGGACTTGCAAGTTTGGTAAAGCCTTGAGCCAGAAAGGGAATGTGTCTTGGATTTTGTTGTTGTCAAGGCTTAGAAACACTAGAGATGAACAATTTACAAGAGACCTTGGAAGCTTCCCGGTTAGTCGATTGTATCCAACGTCAAGTGACTGAAGCGACGCACCAGCATTGAACACGTCAGGAAGACTTCCTTCCAAGTTGTTCTTCCGAAGATTCACAGACGTCAAGTTACTCAAGCATTGAGGTATTGGACCTGTGAGGTTGTTGTAAGATAGCCCCAAAGCCGTGAGAGACTTACAATTGCAGATTGAAAGAGGTATGCTCCCACTGAATCTATTTCTCGTTGCAGAAAAAAAGTTGATAGAGAGTGGTAGAATAGGAATTGCTCCTTCAAAACTGTTTTGCTCCATGAGTAAATACTTGACTGATGAATTTACCAAAACTTTAGCCGGACCTTCGAAACCATCAAACAAATTATTTGAGATCATCACAGCGTTCAGACGAGGAAGTTTCCATAACCACTCGGGGACTTTCCCTTTGATTCTATTGTTGGATAATTTTATGATCTCCAACTGCTCAAGGACCTTTAAGATGTTTGGGAACTCGCTCATGCCGCATTCTTGTAAGAACAAGATCTCCAAGTTTGGTGGGATGTCTGACTTAGAACCTAAACTGGCCGGAGATATACTATTACCGGAAAGCTCGAGTAATGACAAAGACTTTAGCGATGATAAGAGGCTTAAGTCAATTGGGTCGCTTATGTTTAAGAAAGAAAGGTCGAGCTGCTTGAGGTTGATGAGCTTTGAGATAGGCTCTAATATTTGTCCGTCAAAATGGTTATACCCAAGGAACATGGTCTCTAGTCTTGATGACGAAGAGGAGTTGGGAAATCCTATAGAACCAGAAAAACTGTTCCCACCCAGACCTAGATGTGACAAGGAAGGCATAGTAAGGAGAGAAGAAGGAATGGTTCCAGAGAATAAATTATTCTCAAATTCTATAAGGGAGAGCTTGGTTATATTTTGTACAAATGGGAAACTACCAGTGAGCTTATTTTGATCAAGGGCCAACTGAGTTAACAAGGTTAGGTTACTAATTGTGGGAGGAACTTGACCGAAAAAGTCATTAGAGGCAAGAGACAAGATGTTTAATTGGTTGAGATTTCCGAGTTCAGGAGGGAGTGATGAACTGAAGTTGTTGAAAGCTAGATTAAGATGAAGGAGGTGGTGCAACTCAAAGAGGCTACTGTTGGGATTCAAAGTTCCTGAGAAATGATTATATTGAAGGTCTAAAACCAAGAGCATATTTAGATTCCGTACAAGCGGGAAACTACCAGTGAGCTCGTTATGGGAAAGGTCTAAAACGGAAAGTAGGCTTAGGTTATTGAATGAGGAAGGAACTTGGCGGACGAAGCCATTACTGGAAAGAATTAAGAACTCTAACCTGTTGAGATTGCCAAAGTCAGAAGGAAGTGAAGAGGAGATGAAGTTGTTTTGGCTGAGTTCAAGGTGACGAAGATGATGCAACCTGAATAGGCTACTGTTGGACTCTAGAGTTCCACTAAGGCAGGCCCTGAGTCGTAGCTTTGTGATTGCACCTGTCGAGTTATCACACCAGACTCCATTAAAGGGGTCACTGTGGTTGCAGTTGCGGGTATCAAACTCGTTCTTGAACTCAGTGAGAGCTTGAACCTGGCGGGGACCACAAGTAACAAGACCAACAAGAGGATGAATTTTTGTAGTGGTGCAGCTTGAAGGGGAGACACAACAGAGCAAGATTAGCCAGAGAAAATGCAAACGTTTAAGCGATTCCGACATGGTCTTCATGAAAACTATTTAAGAGAAATGATTGTGGTTTAAGAAAAGTGAGAGAGACAGTTGATGGTATATATAAATATATGTGGGTAGGTGTGTATGAGTGTATCTCACCCAGTCAACTTGACTTATGAAGAAGGAAGCTTCGTAAGTGCCACTCAGAATTTGATGTGAAATCCACGTTTGTTGACTTTTCTATAAATTGGGCTGATTGAATTCGTATTTTGCAGGGATAAGGGCAAAAGAAAACAGAGCACCACTGTCAAGACACTTTTGAGCATTTTGATTTTACATCTAAATCATATATTTTAGATGAAAATAGTAAATGTATTCTTTTCCGCTATACTGTACATATCTTTATAAGAAGATCACATTTTGTATATATTTTTATATATTTAATTTTTAAAATCGACTTAAGCCGCCTCTATTATTTTTTATATTTAATTTTTAGAATCGACTTAAGCCGCCCCCAAGAAACATAGCTCGAGTTTATGATTAATCACTGTAATATGTTTAGTTTCCTTTGGTTGGAATAGCAGCAGCCCACTTTCCAATAATCCAAATAGATTTACACTATATGATATACATGCATACGTATAACCTATAAAAAACTATATTCATACATGATACTCATCCTAAAAATATCAAACGATCAACGGACGAACAAATAACAAGACTTGTGTGCTATTGCCAATCCAAACAGCACTCCGGGTCCGTATCCTGTTACCATTGCTTTCCAGTTCAACATTTCTGTTTCTTCTTCTTCGTCTTCTTGGTTCTGGTGCTGTACTGGAGATGCACTAGTGCCGAAGCAACTTTCCTCTAGAGGAAGACCACAAAGCCCAGCATTTCCTTCAAACGAAGATTTAGGTTGTCCAGTAATTTGTGTTCCTTGTGGTATTTCACCTCTGAGCTGGTTGTGAGATACATTTATGTATGCCAAAAACGAGATGCTCCCAAGTCCATTGGGAATAGTCCCTGAGAGTTGGTTACTTGATAAGTCGAGTGATTCGACAGCCGTAAGATTGGAGAAAGATAGAGGAATGTGGCCTGTGAAAGCGTTGCTTGATAGATTGAGTGCAATCAGTGACTTCAAGAGACCAATGGATTCAGGAATTTGTCCTTCAAGTAGATTTCTCGAAAAGTCAATGGCGCTGTATGAAGTGAGGACGTTTGCTTGCTCCATGTGTAGACCTTTGTATTGCAAATCTATATGATCTGTAAATGTATATGAAATTAAGCCGTAAGCATTCTTCTCATATACCATGTATAAACCTCCATCTTCTTTCACCGTGAGTGATGATGCTTTCCAATTCAAAAAGTAATCTGGTGGTAAGCTTCCGGAAAACTTATTATCAGCTATCTCAAGTATCCGTAGCTGTGGAAATGCAAGAGGACCCTGATGAGAAGTAGATATAGAACCATAGAACTTGTTTGAACGGAGTGTAAGGACTTGCAAATTCGGCAAAGCCTTGAGCCAGAACGGAAATGTGTCTTTGATACTGTTGTTGTCAACACTTAAAAACTTTAGAGAGGAGCAGTTTCGAAGAGACCTTGGAAGCTTTCCGGTTAGTCGATTGTAGCCAACGTCAAGTGTTCGAAGTGAGGCAGTAACACAGAACATGTCTGGAAGACTTCCTTCCAAGTTGTTCTTACGGAGATTCACAAACGCCAAGTTACTCACACACTGAGGAATTGGACCGGTGAAGTTGTTGTAGTTTAGATCAAGGACAGCAAGGGAGCTCCTTTTGCAGATTGAAAGTGGTATCCCTCCTGTGAAATTATTGGTACCCGCAGAGAAAACATTGATAGAGCATGGTAGATCTGGAAGTGCTCCTTCAAAATTGTTTGACTCCAAAAGTAATATCCGCACTGATGAGTTTACTAAAACTTCTGTTGAGCCTTCAAAACCGTTGAAAGAGTTTTTTACAATATTTAAGGTGCCCAGTTGAGGAAGGCTCCATAACCACTCAGGTATTTTCCCACTGATGTTATTGTTGGATATGTCTATAAACTGCATATTCTTAAGGGTTTTTAATATGTTTGGGAACTCCTTGATTCCACAATGCTTCAAGAACAACATTGCCAAGGTTAATGGGATGTATGAATCTGAACTTAAACTGGCTGGAGATATACTGTTACCAGAAAGATCAAGGTGCAACAAAGATTTGAGAGAGGAGAAGAAGCGTAAGTCAATTGGATAGCTTGTGTTTAGGAAAGAAAGGTCGAGATGTGTGAGGTTGATGAGCTTGGAGATAGGTTCTATGATTTTTCCTTCAAAATGGTTATGCCCAAGGTACATGTATTCGAGCCTAGATGGGGTAGAGGAGTTATGAACTTCAATAGAACCGGTGAGTTGGTTTCCATGCAGATCAATATATGACAAGGAAGGCATAGTGAAAAGAGAAGAAGGAATAGTTCCAGAGAAGTGATTCTCATATAGATTTAGAATGGAGAGCTTACTTAGATTTTGCACAAGTGGGAAACTACCAATGAGCTTGTTTTGGTCGAGGTACAACAGAGTTAACTGTGTTAGGTTACTAATTGTGATAGGAACTTCACCGCTAAAGCCATTGGAGGAAAGAGAAATGGCCTTTAATTGGTTGAGATTGCCAAATTCAGAAGGGATCGAGGAACTGAAGTTGTTGAAAGCTAGATTAAGGTAAAGGAGGTGGTGCAACTCAAAGAGGCTACTATTGGGATTCAGAGTTCCAGAGAAGTGGTTATGAGAAAGGTCTAAAACTGTGAGCTTGGTTAGATTCCGCACAAGTGGGAAACTACCAGTGAGATCATTTTGGGAAAGGTCTAGTCGAGAAAGCGTGCTTAGGTTACTAAATGAGGAAGGAACTTGACCGAGTAAGCCATTAAAGGAAAGAGATAAAACCTTCAATTTGGTGAGATTTCCAAACTCCGAAGGGAGTGAAGAGGAGGCAAAGTTGTTGTGAGAAAGATCAAGAAAACGAAGATGATGAAACTGGAAGAGGCTACTGTTGGACTTCAGAGTTCCACTGAGACAGGCCCTGAGTCGTAACTTCGTGGCTGCACCTGTCGAGTTATCGCACCAGATTCCATTATAGTTGTGGTTGCAACGACGGCTATCAAACTCGTTCTTGAATAGCGTAAAGAGTTCAATCTGGTGGGGATGACAACCAACAAGACCAACAATAGGATCACTTGTAATAAATTTTACAATAACGAAGCTTGAAGGGGACACACAACAGAGCAAGAGTAGCGAGAGAAAAGGCAAACGCATAAGAGATTCTGACATGGTTGTCATAAAATCTTCTTTAAAAAGAATGCTTTATTTTTTTCAAGATAAGTGAGAGAAAACAAATTGGTATAAATAATGGCATTAGACGAAGAAGTTTTAAAATTGGTATAAATAAATATATGTGGCATTAGAAGAAGAAGTTTTAGCTATCGTTTAAAGAAGAATGTCTAAGAACCACTCAATTTCTAACGTAAAATTTGGATTTGGAATGACATCACTTTGAAATTTCTCACATTAAATGTTCAAACTTACAGAAGTCCATAACGACAGACAAATTTCTTATGATTTTTTATTGTTTAATTGTGGATTGTCGAATTTCAAGGTTGGTGACTTTGAGTCTTTGACCAAGTGATCACGTAACTTGTTATGGTTTAGCTAACAAAATATCATTAAACCGAACAAGAGCACGATCTAGCACTATGAAACTTCATCAGCTAACGAACGGGATCGTCCTTGGTCTATGTAATGTCGTGTGGAGAGGACAAATCTCTCTAGTTCTTCAAGTTTGACAGGCTGGTTTATATTTGCGTTGCTTCTGTTGAGTCCGATTTATTTTGATAAAGACTATAAGCTAGAGTTATGATTGTAAAACTTCACTATAACCTATCATACTCCAACTTCAATATCTTAGTGCATTACTAAGACGAAGTGGCATTTTTTTTTTGTTTCTTTGTGGATTGTCAAATTTCAAACTCGGTAACTTTGACAAAGTGATCACGTAACAGTACGTACGTAAGTGATCACGGTAACTTTGCCGTGTCTGTAAGTATGACAAAGTGATCACGTTATGCTGATATCAGCTCGCGTAACGGGAATCTTCTCTGTTCTGTCTAGTATATAATGTCGTGTGGCGGTGTGGAAAGGAATATATCTCTCTGATTTTTCAGCGTTTTGACACGTCTCGTTTATATTTGCTTTGCTTCCATTCGACGAGTCCAATTAATTTTGGTAAAGAGTAAAGACTATAAGCTAGTTTTGTTATTGTTAAGTTTGACTATAACCTATATACGAGAAAACTTGTCGAATTTCCACGAAAAATATGTTGAATATTGGTTAACATTCGGTCCCTTGAAAAGAAGTCGTCATCGATCACAGTCAAAGACTCTGCAGGACGTGGAAGACTTCAACCTAAATCATATAACATCGGTTTGATGTTGTTTGATTTTCGCTGGTTTTATCTCCGGTTAAAGATAAATCTCTAAACTATAAAATGGGATAAAATTCACATTAGGATTAATGTTGTGAGCTGGAAATCAAGTTTGCCACAGGTGGTAGCCTTGTCAACTACTGAGGCTGAATACATCTGTTTGACAGAAGTAGTTTGGCTGAAAGGTTTACTTGAGAATTTTGGTTTCAAACCTGATGTTGTATCGGTGTGGTCTGACTCTCAGAATGTGATTTGTCTAAGAATAGTGTGTTCCATGAGCATACAAACCACATTACTGTGAAGTACTATTCCACCTGGGACATCATATCTGATGGTGTTAATCTTCAAAAAGTCCACACAAATGGAATCCAGCTGATATTCTGACTAAAGTGGTTTCTGTAGACAAGTTCGTGCATTGTTATACTTGCTGAAAGCCATTCCAGTTTGAAGAGCTTGAGGCCAGTCAAAGTGTTAGTTAGAGAGACAAATCCACAGCAGAATGGACAATATTTGATTTAGTGAGAATATGAGGGTTGATAAAACTAAAACAAAGCTGAATATGTTATAAATATTAGTTAATAGTATGTCCCTTGAAAATAAGAAGTCATCATCGGCAAAGAAATTTATGAAACTATTGTCCATGATTTTATATCGGATGGGATCTAAATTATGCTATGGTCAGTCCCAGTCCAAATGGAGTGGGCAAATATACGATGGCCCATAAGATTTTAATTGTTTAAAAAATATTCATTTACAAATAGGATCTATTTCGGAATATCTTTTTTTTATATAAAAAAGGCTCAGATTTTTTTTTTACTATTTCTGATTTATAAAAAGCCAAAAGAAATTGTTTTATATAGTTGATATTTTTTTAAAAATACCCAAAATTTTATTTTATGAGAAATTGGATTGGTTAAATTTCTAACCAAAACCCTTTCTATTCACCTGTTTTGTCTTCCTATCTCTTTCTACCTTTTTCTAAAAAACTAATTTTTCTTTTTTTTTAGTTATTACACAAAAAGCTTTTATTTTATAATATTTCAAGAAGCCTTTTTTTTTTACTCTAAAAGGCCTTCAAAACTTTTGGGCCACGGTTAGCTATGGCAAACCAATGAGAAAACAAAAAGTATCTGAGATAACTCAAAGACCCCCTCGTAATCTTTCTACCAAGGGGTAGACAAGTATCGCCGAGACCTTTGATTTCGATGGCCTCTCTCATTCAAGTCTCTTTTCTAAAAGTCCTAGTGTGGCTAATCCAACTATGAAGAATTCCAAACCAGAAAGGCTTATTTTTTTATTCGAACTTCACAAAAAAAAAAAACATGAAGCTTTGTAATTTGTATCTTAATAACGTATTTACGTACTCTTAATTTTTTTGATACTTGCTTTTGTTCCTGCAGGTGAATATAATGATAATTATTATTATTATATGAGCACAAACATCAAGTTTCAAATTAAGCAAATCCTTTCTCCCTCTAGAGAGAAATAATAAAATATAAAATACTTCAAAAGGGAAAATGAAAGAAAGAAGATAGAAAACGGGTTCAAATGTATTCCAAAAGAGAGAAGAACAGAACAATGCTGAAAGATAATAAAAAGAGTTTTGAAGAAGAGATTAAACCAAACAACAACATACGGTTTTTCATAATTTTCTGTCATTTTAGTTATTACTTAGCCTTACGCCGTAGTAAAACTATTCTTTTGTGGCTGTGTTTGAAAAACTGCTACTTCATAGCTTTGCCTTCCAGATTCTGAACCAGCTGCTTACGATTATTTTCAGCGGCTGGGTCCTCCTGTGGAAAAAAAAACAGACAAAAACACTCTTAATCTAGACTGTTCCTGCATTACCCAAAGCCATACAGAGCTCAACAATTAATGGAAGGTCTCAATCTTACCGCAAGTAAACTCGCAAAAGTCCCGTCAAGCAGCATGATAGGAAGGGAACACCTTAGAGAATCACAAGCCCTGATGCATACAAGAAAATAACGTTGTTGTTTGCTTGATAATAAAAACTCGAAAAGATCATAAGGTGTAGCACAAAACCTGGATTTCTGGGAGAGCTTTGCGTAGCAACCAGTAACAAGATTGAACAAGCTGGAAGAAGGTTTGGCCATGGAAGACAGATACACAAGCAGCTTTTTCAGGAGATCGTCTATGAGGAAAAAACGGTCAGCCAAGACGCAGCAGTACTGAAGGCCCTCATCAGTCGACAGAATCTTGTTCAGTATGAATACAGCAATCTGAAGAAGTATTAGTCCAAAACACTTTCTTTCTTCTCTAAGTTATAGTCTTAAAAAACAGTAGAAGTGGGCCAAGGAAACTTACTGTCTTTGACTCTGTAGAGCCAATCTCGATGGCTTTGGTGCAATACTCCAAAGAACCTGCGTCCATAATGAAACGAACAGCAGCTACGTCCACAGGCTGTAAAAGAAGTAAGATGTTCAAAGTAATTCAAAATTTTTGTGACAAAAAGCTATGTTGTAAAAGAGGATGCTTTATAATGTGTATGTACCGCCTTCAACATATGGGCAATGACACCCAATGCGCCAAGCCTTAGGCATTCGAGAGGCTTATCGGTGACATTGATGTCCATCAAAGGAAAGAAATAGTGAGGCATCTGAGCTGCAACAACCAATATAAGCTAGATATGAAATTTCAAAGACGATGCAACATGGTATAAAATAATATACCAAATAGAAAAAGATAATGGTGTGTTGCAATGAAGAAGAAATACATACCCTTAAGAAAGTAGCCTCTTGTCTCTCGGTGATGAGCTATGCACTATAATAAAAAAAAAAGATGATAATATCACAGAGCCAATTACGGCTTACGCTGTTACCAAAGAAATGCTTTTTAAATAAAAAAAAAAAAGAAGAAAAGTGCGAGACCAAAGAAAACCTGGAACAAAAGCAAAATGTTGTACACTCGAACTGGCATCACCTCCTGAAGGTTTACTGGATGTGAGATGTGTCTGTAGATTTTCGTAATCTCCTGCAGAGATTGAATGAAATACAAGGTGAGTATCACAAAGAGAGAAATCTCAAACAAAAGAAGGTAAAATCTTGTAAAATCTAGTCAATTAAATCGTTAAATCGGTTAAAAATGCCTAAACATATCAATATTAATCATCTGCAAAACCAAAATAGTTGGTACTGAACCTGCAACATCATGGCCACTGTACAAGGAAAATTCCATAATAGCAACGGCAAGTTCTCACAATTGTTCCTATGCTGCCATAGGAGAAAAGATAGATAACAATAGTATAAGTGTTTAATATTCCAAAACATTATAAATAGTCATCACCTACTAATATATAAGTTTGTGACATTTCAAAATTATAACCTAAAGTTTTCAGTAAAATAGTATAACCTATGAAAATTAAGACATACTCAAATAATGCATATTAAAAGAGATAATAAACGAACGGTCTAGAAAACGATAAGATCAAAATAATGTCGAATTACAAAATTTGGACTTTTTCAAATTATAAAATAGTTAATTCCATATATGCGAGTTTTACCGAGATAAATTTATATACTTATATTAGACCATAAATATGTTTGGCTGTTATTTTTTTCCTATCACAAATTCCGAAAAAAAATTTGCCTAGCATTTATGTGTAGATAAAATTTTAAAGTTCATAACAACTGCTAATTACTGACCACAAACATTGTAATCTATTACAATACAAGAATAAAACTCACATATTAACAAGAATAAGCCTAAGAAACAAATCTTGACCTTGTCATATCATGAAAATAATAGAAATATATGGTATTATAACAAGAAAAATCCTGAAATCTCTTAAACCTAAAAAATATGAAAACTGATCAAACATGATAATACCAATAATCATCAAATGTAGACAAACAAAAGAAAAATAAAATTGATTTTTTCTTATGATGAGAAAAAATGCGAGATAAAAGCATATTTGACGATATATTGCCAATAATCTCCGAATATAGACAAATGAAAGGGGATTAAAAATTGAATGTGTCTTATGTTGATAAATCAGAGATCTCCGACATATAAAAAAAGGTGAAAGTCGATCCAATTATATAATACCCATTATAATCAAATGGAGATAATCAAGAGAAGAATGACAATTGAATGTTTCTTATGATGAGAAAAAATCACAATCTCCTGAATCTATGGAAAACAAAAATTATTAAAGTTGATCCAAAAATAAAATGTGATAAAATCCTCAAATGAGTACAAACAAAAAAGAGAATGACAATTGAGTGTTCCTTATAGGTTCATTCTTACAAGAAGGGCCAACTTGGACTCTCAAATAAGAATATTAATTACATATCAAGCAACCAAATATATGATAAATACGAACAAATATTTACATTTGGAGGTGAAAATAAGAGGTTGAGATTGTAATGATAACAAATTTTCAATCATTTGCTTATGATCACACAAGAAAAAAATTGGAATAATTTTATTAACCTAGATAGCAAAAAACAAGGAGATCTCAGGATTTTCTCAATAAATAAAAAGAGTCCTTTACTAGAAATTATTCAATCCATCAATACAATACAATAAGCAGAGAGGCAATATATAAATTAAATAAACTAAAATCATCTATAAAATAGAAAAAATAAAGAGGGAATATTTTTCGCGCTTACAACGGTGAGATTTTGCAACGCAAAGTTAGAGATATATGGGATCTCGCTATGCAGATTTTTGATCCACTGCATAATTGTTTCTAGGTCTGGTGGAGGTAGGTCGGTGGTGGCTGAGGCAGAAGGGCGAGTCAACTTGAGTTTATTGTATTCTTCATACAAAGAATCCGGTAGATTTGCCATTTTTCGACTCGAATTGGTCAAAAAAATTATTTTTCCAATTTTTGTTTTGTGAATTAATTTAACATTGAGTGTTGTGATTTTTGATGAGTGGAAGAAAAACTTATATAAACAATAAACTACACTCATGATTTCAAAATATAATTGACAAAAATACCCTTTAATAAATTGGTAAATAATAATTGCCAAAGTAAAATAATAAGAATACTTCCAAAATGTGTTTATAAGGAAATAAAATTTATTTCTTGGTTTGTTTTTGTTGGATTTAGATTACCTTTTATCTATTTGATAACAAATCTTAGTTTGCATTCTGACCAAAAAAAAAGAAAATTTGGATTAGTATCTTATCTATGGACACGTATAAAATATCTATTGGAAAAAAATATTATACTGAACAAAAATTTCTCAATTTACAATTGTACTCATGATTTGAAAGTTTTGGACATAACTGTATTGTGGTTCTCTTTGCAGTAATTATGTATTATAGTAAAAGAAAATATTGTGAGTATAATATAAACATTATTATTTATTAGTAAATTTTTTTTATGAAAAAGAGCAGGTTGGCCGCTCTATATCTAATATGGTAGGCAATTAGGAAATGATATTGGTGGAGGACGTGTGGTTTTCTTATAGTGGGGAGTAATTGTAATAACCTTAGTATATAATGTTGCATGTGGAGATGTTAAAAATAATTAATTTGGTTATTTATGTTATAAAAATATATTTTATCTTTTTAATTGAATATCTAAAAAAAAATATTTTTAAACATGTTTAAATTGTAAAAATCCTAAAATCTTAGGATATGTGACATATTGAAAAGTCATTTCTGATACCGTATAAGTGATAACAAAACATGGAAAAAAATCATGTGATCATTATCATGATTTTTAAATCTTCCATTAATGTCAGCCATCACAATGATAAGGTCCATAGGTCAAGGAAGAGAATATGAACCATTTGATAAAGACTGTCAAAGTATTACAATATATATATTTTACCCATAATTGTGCCAACATTGGTGATTGTTGGAAATGATGAAAATAAAATAAAAAAGGCTTATGACATTCAAACATTATTTTATTAATATTTTATTTTTTACAAATATTAATTTTCAAAGTAAAATATTATCTGGAACTGAATATCCGAACTGGAACCGACGCGAAATAATCGATTCGGTTTGATTCCGGATGTTGCCAAAATATCCACTAGATCTTAAGTTGGTGATTTATGGATATCAGTTCAGTACTGTTTCTTATCCAAAAACTGAATATCCGAACTAAATATCCAAAAATATATATACATGTATCCATATGTTTCATTAGTTATCGGTTAACTGTTTATAATTCAGATACTTATAAAATTTTTGGATAAATATTATTTTTTCGGATATAAATATCCAAATTGTTTTAAGAACCAACAAAATATTTAGGGTATTTTTAAAAATTTCGTATATAATATTGTTATTTCGTGTATAAATACTCAAACTTTTTTAAGAACGAAAATATTTTCGGGTATTATTTAATATTTTTGGGTATTATTTAATATTTCAGATGAAATTTTACTATCTTGGATACTAAATATCCGAAACCGTTTAAAAACCAAAACATTTTGGGTAATGTACGATTCTTCATCCTTTGTATCTGAACTGATCCGGAACCGATAAGAATGGAATCAGAACTGAACCGAAAAATTTCAAGTATTTATTGGATTCTAAATCTCTAAAACTGAAATATCTAAAACTGATTAGTAGTTATCCGAAACTGAATCGAATACCCGAATGTCGAGAGTTTTGACTATTAGTGTTCTGACCACTGGCCATGCAGCACGACTCATGCTTATAAGTGTTAATCGCTTTGTATCCCCACAATGAAAACAGGGGTCCTCCTAAGTAACCCAAAAAAACATGGAGCAATTGTTTTGTTAATTGTTAAAAGATTTTTTGGCTCTATGCATTTCAGATGACCAAATAAAAAAAAAAGACTAAACATGGAACAATTTTTCTTTTGTTTGGTAATCTGAAATGCATAGAGCCAAATCTTTTAACAATTAACAATTGTTCCATTTTTTTTTACAAATACATAGAGCCAGATTTACATTGGTATTTGTTACAAAAAACTTTCTTTTGTAATACGCAGCTTAAAATTATTTTACATTAGTTGATAATTACTTTACGAAAACATTCGGCGTTCGCAAAAATTATATCTGTATATAATGATCCAGAAAAAGAATTGCATAAAACATGATTAGTTGAGTCAGTGCCATGATAAGGTTATAGTTTAGTTGCATAGCAAACTCATATCAGGATACTATTTTTTTTTCACAGAAAAAAAAACAACAAATAAAACTGCTAAGAAAACCGCTTTAAACAGAATAGACAGTGGGATACCATAGTTTACCTTCTTAAACAAACCCTTTAGTAACGGAAGAAACAACATGGCCACAACAATACATCCACAAACCTCTTCAAAATCCGTACGACCTCCTCTGTCACTGTGTCTCTGTTGTGGTGATCCCACCGAAATATAGGCTAAAGCAGCTAGATTCACCAACAAAATAAATAAACCGGGCAAGAAATAAAGCGACCCATCGATTTCAAATTTACTTGAATCTTGGTTTAGACCATCAGCTTCTCGTTGGGATATTGGTCCGTCTTTAGATCCGGAACTAGTCTTTGGCATATGCTTTTTGGTGACTATGAACACGGTTTTTGAGATTCCAAGGAGCTTGAGCGTGATATCAAACATGCTAAATAATGAACCACACATGTAGACATACCATAGTTGTACGGAAAAAACAGGACTCATAAATTCCCATAGAGTGTAAAGACAATGCATCCCCACAAGTGTGAGAATAATACCTATAGGAAGTCCCTAAAGCAACAAAAAGAAATAATATCCAAACATTATTTTTAAAGCAGTTATTATGAAAATAGACTAATATGTTAATTAATAACGAAGCTACGATACGAGTTAAGAGAAAAAGAGATTCACCTTGGGAAACAAGAAAGAGTTGCGTAGTAGGCAATAAGCAGGCAAGAGACAGTAAAAGAGTCCAGGAATTGAGCTTAGTCCCCTCATGGAAATGGACAGATAAGCCAATCGCTGTCGGAATCTCATTTTGTTGTGACACATTCCGATTAATGGACTTTGTTTGTTGAAGAAAATTTCGAGCGAGCCCGTCGCCGCTCGCCGCCATTGGACTATAGCCTCCGGTCCTACCGATGGTGTACAACCTAGAAACGCCGGTGGATCCAAAAAAATGCACGAGCTAGTCCATCCTCTCGAATGGATTCCGATACTCGTATTCACATCTTCCGTGATTGAATCATATAACCAGCCGATCTGCATGCTTTGAACATATATTGTTAGTGTCCCGAATTTATTGGTAATAAAAACGCGCATAATATTATTGTTGTGTAAACTTCTGTTGTTTGATTAAAATTTAAAAGGGAATTGCGTACGGTTATTCCCCAGCTGGTTTGGTATTCATAGTGAAGATTCCCTACTTCTTTCGCAGCTTCTATGGAATTTGTAAGAGTATTTTGGAGATTTGATTTTCTTTGTAATGCCCCAACCACCGATTTCACCATTTGTGTAGAATTTCCAAATTCTCTCGCTAAACTCGGGTCCGTCAAAATGTTCCCTTGATGAAATAACAGGAGCAGTGAATGATTTGATTTATATATGAATAGTAAAATAATTGGAGGGATATCAGAACGGTAGAATAAAAAAATAAGAGTATAATGTTTTGTATGCTATATGAATAATAGAACAATTTTTTTTTTTTGAACTTTAATAACAGAACAGATTATTATGTTAGAAAGAGTTAACTTTTTTTAACTTCTTTTTTTTCTCAGAAACTTCATAACTTATTTTTATATTGACAAGCGGCACAGAGGAATAATGACAGAGAGAAGAAGTAGCTTTAGTAATTTTTCTGCATTTTTTACAAAAAAACTTCGTAACTTATTTTTTTATTGACAAGCGGCACAGAGGAATGACAGAGAGAAGAAGTTGCTTTTGGAATTTTGTATATGTTTCAGAATGAACCAATATATATCACAAAAGAGTTGATCAGTATAACTTGCCTAACACGCTTTAGAAATAAAGATCAATATTATACAGTATATGAACTCGCTAATTAGTTGTGATCTCCTAGACTTACGTAAGGGATTCTAATCCCAGCACATATAATGGTAATATGTTAAATAGTCTGGTTTTAGTATATGCATGAAACTTGGTTTTAAAGAATGTTTTAAGGAGTTTCGGAAGAAAAAAAAAAGGAATGTTTTGAATAAATATACGAAAGTGTGATATGCCAACATTCTGTTTTGATTTAATTTTTTGCTAGTACTTACTTGTAGCAAGTGAAGAAAGATTTCCATTGTCTTCTAAATCGTCTGGAGATATACCGTACATAACTCTTCTAGTGTGGAAACATCCTGACCCTGCATATATTGGCCCTTGGATTCCGGCAATTCCTCGTTCAAAATACTAATTAATTTCCAAAATTTAAAGAAACAACTAACGATTAAGTACTGATTATGAAAAACATTCTGAATTTAATAAAAAAAAATAAGTAATATAAAGCAAGGAAGAAATCACACTAATCGTAAGATGCTCGTGAGTTTACTGGGGTTAGAATTGTAGAAAGCTTGAGGGAATTGAACAAAAGCACAACGGTTTGGATTCATTAATTTTTGCAAAAATATACACATTGCTTGTCGCACCACATTTGCTTCATTTGCATACACGTCACAGTCTACATTCAGCATGTATGGTGCATTTGTCATCAACCCCGATACTCTCACCTGGTCAAATTAGCATATGCTCGTTACAGTTTCATTAGTTTAATAATTTGACAACAACAACAAAATTAAGATTTACAATCATTGATATTGCTGTCTCTCAATTCTCAAAGTAGTGGATCACTCGTAAGCTAACAATCACAACATATGTATCAGATTATAAAATATCAATTTTAAAGGAATCGCCATGATTTCTTAAATGGACTAACACAACTTATGTAGTGACGTACTTTGAAACTAAGATTAACGATAAAGAGAGATGTGTGAGAAAAATCATTAACCAGAAAGTTCATGGCTCCGGCTTTGTAATGATGAACATAATTTGGTCTTTTCTCTCTTGAAATGTAGACAAAATGAGGGACCTCTTTCTCCTTTCCTACACCACCCTTGTTCTCCCATATCACCTTCACACACACATAACAAGAGTTCATATAATTGTTATACTTAAATCACTTTTTACTGGGTTTTTTTTTTGACAATTTTTCACAGTTTTGTTAAGTGTATAGCAATATTTATAGATTTATAAAATTTACTTTGGTGATTAAATCGTTGAAATATGTACCTTAACTATAGTTGAATGATCAGTTGGTTTTGTATCCGAGAAAGCATTAAAATCATCGTCTTTATCTAACCAATGGGAATCTCCGGTGGCATCTTCTACTCTCCGGCTTAACTTCTCGTACTCCCTCTTTAGATTAATACAATAAACAATTTCAAAGAAAACATTCGATACCATGAAAAACTAAAAACATATATTCAGAATGTGTGTGGTTAGTGGTCTGAGTCAATTAGGTAATTAAGTGTGAAAAAGGTAATTAAGTAACAAAACTTGGAAGAAATTTTATTTTTGCCTGATCACCATTACCTAATTAATAATTATACATAATAAAAATGGTACATGGTAGTAAAACAATATCAATATTTAGCAAATTGTAAAAGTAAACTCCGAAAGCAACAGTTTATTTTAGTTTGCTTTTCACATTTGCTTTTGCATTTTCAGATATTAGTGGTTTGATTAAACAAAATAAACTGAACTGTTGTGTTCTCTCTTTGTCTTTGAAAAAAAACCTAATCATTTTAATTTGTTAACATAAACACAAACACAAAAATGCTATGAAAATAAAATATTGAATTCCTTACCTTTATCATTTCCCAGTCTTTAGTGAATTCAGAATCCTCTGAAGAGGCCAGATGATTCAAAAAATATCTAAAGGGAGCTCTAACTCTAACGTTGTATTTCTTGCAGAACGGAACCCAAATCTTGGCGAACTTAGAAGCTTCCTTGAGAGAAAAGTAAGTGAGAGGTGAGCATCCATCGTCCGACACATAACATGCTAGTTTGTTCGCCGGATAATTCATAGCTAACAGCGATAGCACGGTGTTCACAACGAGAATCGGTGGCTCCGTGACCGGATCTGCCGTGGTCACAAACATATCTACCGAAGGAAGGTCATGAACCCTGAAATCAACAACTACTTATAAACATGAAAAGAGAAACATACAGATGAATAGTATTTCGTGAGAAATAAACTAAGAGCTATAGCAGCTTGCCATGACTATACAAATTTATACAGAATATAAGCTTTTAATGTATATAATTGTATATATGGTAGCCTGTGACTGTATACGGTACCTTTCAACAAGTCTATCTGGATGAGGTTTATGTTCAGCAGGACTCCATGTTACGCAGGTTATAAGCAGCCACATGAAAGAAAAACAAGATTCACAGAGGAGAGCCACGACCCAAACGGTATCGCTTTGGTTCACATGTAGAATCCGGTACAAGATAAGAGAAAAGAGAAGGCCGAGAATCATGAGACACACAGTTCTTAGAATATAGCTCTTGTAAGAAATCCTTTCGCAAAGAGGAGGGAGAAAAGCATTTGAATCGGCCATGGAAGGAGATTTCTTGGCTTTTATTGTATATGTTACGAAAGGGTTAAATAAAATAAAAATGCGTTACGTACGTCCGTCTATATATAATACGTAGTTTAGTTGCGTACTAGATAGTGTTAAGAAAAAAGAAAAATATTTACTAATAGGTTTGATTGGTAACCCCTTACTGAAGCATGACTGTATGGCGTCTACCGCTTATTTGTAATGTTGTTGATACTGTATGGGCTGATACTGTTGTTTCTTATTACAACTCTCTCTTATACTGCTAATAATTAGATTTCTATTGCTTACCACTCTTTTTTTACCATTGACACCTTTTACCGCTTATGTCGCTAATCCAACTTAGCATACTATCATAGAGGTTATAAACTATTATCAAAAACTATTAATCCTTAGAAGAAGAATTATAAAAAATTTATTGAAAATATAAATTTGCAAAACTATATCTTGATAACAAATAATTGACTTCTCATATATATCATATGTTATTTTCTACTCACTAGATAATAAATTATATATTGATTTTGTCCCATATAAATCTAAGTACTAGCAAGAAGCAAGGGCTTAAACCCTTTGCGAAGTACAACATCGTTAAAAGTAACGTAACGTAATGACAATAGCTTAATTAACGTGGCTTACTCTTCATTACGTAATTAAAGAGGTTTACTCGCCAGTCACGACAATAAAAAAATTCACTTAAATGCTAATTACTAATTAGGGGTCCCTGGAATGCACTGAGTTGGCCTTATGATTTATAGCCAACTCAAACATGTTACATGTCACATGCTCATATGAAGGAATTACAAGCATTCTACATCTACAGCGTGCTTATCCATATGGTCGTTTTCCCTTTACGTTCAAATCATACTTATTTCGTTTTGAAAGTTAGAAATTCACCAGAAGACACCAATTAATCAGCATCTCCATAGTCATAATTTTGTTGACATCCGTTTTTGACAAAGTAATTTTTCTAGCAAAGACGTTCATTGGAATACTTAGATTTTGGACACGATGGAATCTATCACCGTGAGAGTTTAATAGTGTTTTCTTTTAAAAAAAACTCAAATCAGAATTGATTTGATTGAGAAATAAAAATTTTGTAGATGATTTAAAAAACTTGAAAAAATTGAAAATTTTATTAAATGCAAACACTAACAAATATTCCACATTAAAAATTTAGATAAAAATCCACTTATATATTTTGAAAACTAATAACAAGATGCAATAGCATAAACCTATTTAAGGGTAATATAAACCACTTTGATTTTGGTTATTTGATAAATAAAAATTAAATATCATTAGTAATAGTTCTAGCAACACCAAAAATTTGTAAACATAATAGTACGATTGTTTTTTGTTTAAAGCAAAAACATATGATAGAATTAATAGGGATGGATACGGATTATAAAGATGGATACGGATTGGATATCCAGATTTTTTTAGAGAATCTAAAATTTAGATTCGTAATTTTTTTATTTGGATTCGGATTCACAAATTTTAAATATCCGAATTTTGAATATCCATAAAAAAATAGTTATTTAGAAGATATTTGGATTTGGTTTGTGATAAAAAATTAATTAAAATAATAAAATGATGTAAGTTTATTTTAAAATTTTTTTCTGAAAATTAAATATTTTTTAAAAATATCAATTTTATATTTTCTATAATTTTTTTTAAAAATAATTAATGGAAAATGCTTGTGAATAGAAAACTGAAATTTTACAGAATATATACTTATCAACTAAATGAGTCTATGTAGTAAAACTATTGTAGGCTTGTAAAATTATCGTTATGTTTTATTATTATTAAATTTGTTTAAGACTAAACTAAATATTATATTATAATCATCCTGAAACCCGATATCCACCGCTAAAAATGTTTATTAATAATTTTTTGACGTTTTAACCTTCCATATATGATTTAGGACACTTGAAATTACATAAATAACATCAATTATCAATTGAGATAATGTCATGATAAACTTAGCTTAGTTGCATAACAGCACTCATATCGCTATACGTACTAGTTTCTTACAGAGAAAACAGCAAACAAGACTGCTAAAATGGTAGCTTTAGAAAGAGTAGATAACGGGATACCATATTTTCCCTTCTCAAACAAGCCCTTTAGAAATGGAAGGAACAACATCACCACCAAAATACATCCACAAGCCTCTGTCAAACTTGAAACACCTCCTCTGTAACTCAGTCGTTGTAGACCCATTGAAAAGCCGGCCAGAGCGGTTAAATTTACCAACAGAATAAATGTGCCGGGCAAGAAATAAAGTGAGCCGTCGAATTCAAATTTTCCTGAATCAGGGTTTGAACCATCATCTTCTCTTTGAGATGGTCCATCCCCTGACTCTAACCTTGTCTTGTTTATAGTCTTTTTGGTAACTATGAAGACGGTTTTTGAAACTCCAAGAAGCTTAAGTATGATATCAGGGATGCTAAATAACCAACTACCAGTGGTTTTTATTCTCCAAAACGATTGGGAAACATACCATGAATATACGGTAAAACCAAGGCTCATAAATTCCCATAGAGTGTAGAGGCAGTGCATCGCCACAAGTGTGACGATTATACCTAAACAAACTCCCTAGATCCCAAAACAAAAATAGAAAAAAAACACTTAGTTTTATCCTCTAAATTAATTATATGAAAGAAATTTGATAAACTATATTATAAGCAATAGATAGAGGGAGAGAGAGCAACCTTGGGAAATAAGGCAGAGTTGTGGAGCAGGCAATAAGCAGGCAAGAGACAATAAAAGAGCTCAGGGATTGACCTTAGACCCCAAGTGAAAACATAAAGATAAGCCAACCTTTGTCGGAATCTTATTTTCTTGCGAAAAATTCCGATCAATGGACTTTGTTTGTTAAAAAGGACTTCAAGCAAGCCCGTCGCCCATCGCCGCTGTTGAAGCATTGCCTCTGGTCCTCCCGGCGGCATACACCCAAGAAAAGCTGGTGGTTCCGGAGATATATATGAGCTAGTCCATCCTCTCGAATGAATTCCAATACTCGTGTTCGCATCTTCTGTCGTTGAATCGTATAACCAACCCACCTGGACGATTTATTTGTGACGAGAAGAATTATGAAAAGAATTAAAATATTGTAGTTATTGTATGCAATACTATTGTATGCAATACTATTGTATGCAATACTATTGTTTGATTCTTATAGACTAATTGATTCATTTGAGAAGGGGATTACGGTTTTGCCCCAGCGGGTTTGGTTTTCGTAGTCACAATGACCCACTTCTTTAGCCGCTTCTAAAGAGTTTGTAATAGTGTTTCGAGGGTTTGATTTTCTTTCTAATGCATCGACCACCGATTTCACCATCTCCTTTGAATTCCCGAAATCTCTGGCTAAACTCTCCTCAGCCAAAAGCCTCCCTTAATGAAATAACAACATGAGCCGTTAATGATTTGGTATATACATATATAGTAAATTAAAATAACTGAATATTTAATGGAATGGTGGAATAACTAACATATTATGCATTGTGTCTCAAATAAACGATATAGAACATGGATGAAAATGTCGAGAATAATAATAATAAATAATATACCATGAAGATAATCATGAAAGTTGGTTTTAATATGAATAAAATCTTTTAAATGATGTTTTGAAGAAATCTATGATAACCTGGTATATATACCAGAAGATTCTCATAAATTTCTACTACTTACTTTTGGCAACTAAAGAAAGACTTCCATCGTCTTCTAAATCATCTATAGAAAGATCGTACATAACTCTTCTAGTGTGGAAACATCCCGATCCTGCATACATTGGTCCTTGGATTCCCGCAATTCCTCGTCCCATATACTACTTTCCAATTAATAAATAACATTGAATCGATCAAGATTATAAATGAGTAAAGAAAAAGAGATCGTACTGATTGTAAGACGACGAGTTCGTCGAGGTTAGAATCATAGAAATCTTGAGGGAATTGAACAAAAGCGCAATCGTCTGGATTCATAGAACCTTCCAGAAATATACACATTGCTTGTCGCACCACATCTGCTTCATTCGCATACATGTCACAGTCTACGTTCAGCATGTATGGTGCATTTGTCATCAGTCCTGAGACTCTTACCTGTTCGAATTCATCATACGCTAAATCATCAGATTTTTAATTATTATACTTTATAGTCCTAATCAGGGGCGGACGTAGGTGAGACGGTACGGGGTCACGTGCCCCTACTGTTTTTGATTTTATCTTAAGTATTTTAAGTTGATTTCATTATATGTTCTTAGTTTAGTGAAGAAAAAAATGAATAAGTGCCCCCGGTTACGATTTTTTTTTGTTAGTTTTAGTATGATGCCCCCTACTACAAACTTCCCTAGATCTGCCACTGGTCCTAATTTTTAACCAAACAAGAAAGATCTACAAGCTGTGATAGTTGTACAACATGGTTTACAATCTATCATGTTTCTTAAAAGTCGTGGATTACTTGAAAAAAATATTCACGGGTTACTCGTAGGCTATTCATAAGATATATATATCGCATTATATTCGAAGGCAATGTTACCAGGATCTTTTAGTTTAACATGCCTGCTTAATTAACACAGATATATTCTACCCATAATGCATGGTTTCTCACCTTCATTTCAACAGTTAATGAGGAATGTCAAATGCAACAAATTGGTCATATATATCACATGGAACATTGTACTATAAATAAAATAGTTGGGCCCATGCATGAATGAAGTAATTACCAAGCAGCAGGGGAAGTAGATGTCATTTTCTCCTTTACTATTTTACCTTCCTTGAACATACTTATAATATAAATATCTATACACACGGTCATAATTTCTTTTGTAATCAGACTGCATTAGGCCATCTTAATCGCAGGTCTCTTAATGACTTTCTATTAATTAAAAAATTTTAAAAAAACAAAAAGTATGAAAGAGAACGTACCATTATTTCTTTACGTAGAGGTTTTGAATACTGTTTCTAAACTTTCTCTTCATATGTATTTACATATGATTGGTCCAATTTAGAAAAAAATTAAAATAAAATTTAATTGCTTTCCTAAATTATAATTTGATATTAATATTTAGAAACTTTCCTACAGATTCTAAACGATAATGTTGCTCTTAGCACCACTAAATTAAAATATCTACAAATGTACGTCATAGCAGCCAAAATAATGTGTGCTTTATGAAAGTCTATCTCTGATCCCAACCAATATTGTAATGGTTTCACTAGAGTAACACAAGCTATGTACTTTCTTTGAAACTTCAAAAAGAGAGAGACAGGGAGACAAAGAGAAAGAGAGATGTCCCAAAAAAAAGAGAGATGTCAGAGAAAAATCACTAACCAGAAAGTTCATGGCTCCAGCTTTGTAATGATGTAAGCAATTAGGTCTTTTCTCTCTTGAAATGTATACAAAGTGAGGGACCTCTTTCTCGTCTCCCACACCTAACTTGTTCTCCCAAACCACCTTCAATTACACACACACCATTTAATTTACAGGTAACTATTATGATTAACCTTTGTTTTCTTTTGTCGGCTACACAATGTAAATTAGAACGAAAAATGGTGGGCCGACCAAGGGAGAAAACAAAAGCAGTTTACAAAAGAATATACATCAACAAGTCTAGTAGCAGTTGACTTTAATCCTTTTGTTCTGTAAGTATAGTTAGAGATCCTTTTTTGTTTTTATTTTTTACTTTCAATAAATTGTAGAAATTAATACCTTCACTATAGTTGAATGATCATTTGGTTTTACGTTTGAGAAAGCTTCAAAATCATCGTCAGCATCCAACCAATAAGAATCTCCGGTGGCGTCTTCCACTTTCTGGCTTAACTTCTCGTACTCACTCTTTTAATTTATATTATTACAACAACAACAAAAATATACAACTTAATACAATTTTCAGTAACATCGGATGCTAAGATCAAATTTTTGTTGTAAAACCTATTTTGAAATTTTTTGAAAAAAAAAAAAACTTGATACACAAATAGTTTCTTTTCATTTGCCTTCAGATATTTACTTCTACAATTTTCAAATTATGTTTGGTTTTAAAAACAAACTCGATACGCAAATAATCTATTTCTTTTGCCTTCATATATTACTTTTACAATTTTCAAATGATGTTTGGTTTTATTTCATTATATTGGGTTAGAATGATGTTTGATTTCTAAAACAAAATCTCTTCCACTCTCTCTCACTTTTGTCGAAAGTTCTACTCTCTTTTTCTTTTAAAAACTAGGCATTAAAATATGGCTTTTTAATTACCTTCGTCCTTTCCCATTCCTTACTGAATTCAGAATACTCGGATGGGGCCAGAGGGTTTAAGAAATATCTAAAAGGAGCTCTAACTCTAACGTTGTATTTCTTGCAGAAAGGAACCCAAATCTTGGCAAACTTAAAAGCTTCCTTGAGAGAGAAGTAAGTGAGATGTGAGCATCCATCGTCCGACACATAACATGCTAGTTTGTTCGCCGGATAATTCACAGCTAATAGCGAAAGCACGGTGTTCACAACGAGAATAGGCGGCTCCCGAACCGAATCCGCCGTGGTCACAAACAGATCTACCGATGGAAGGTCACGAACCCTGAAATGAAAATTACTAGCCCAGTTCATCAAAAGTTTATTTCCGAAATGTTTACTACACAATTAAAAATAGACTTGGAGCCTCCTGCTAGCAAAGCTTCTAATGAATGTATAACTGTGTGTATATATATATATAAATGATACCTTTCATCAAGTCTATCTGGATATGGTTTATATTCAGCAGGACTCCATTTTATGCAGGTAATAAGCAGCCATATGAAAGTGAACAAAGATTCACATAGGAAAGCTACGACCCAAACGGTATCGATTTGGCTCATATGTGCAATACGGTACAAAAGAAGAGAAAAGAGAAGGCCGAGAATCGTGAGATCCACAGCTCTTAGAAAATAGCTTTTGTGGGAGATCTTTTCGCAAAGAGGAGGGAGAGAAGAGCTTGAGTCCGCCATGGGAGGAGCTTTCTTGTGAGCTTCAGTTTCTTGGGGTTTTTTCGTTGTGTATGTAAAGGGTTAAATAAAACAATGCATTACGTCTACGAATGCTTGTACGTATAATTTGTGTTCTTCTGAAAAAGAGTATATGTGTGTATGTATATATATACTAGATGTTTTATAAAAAAAAAAATACTAACAAAAAAAAGGACAGACAAAATTAGTAACACAATCAACTGAAGCTGAACTACTTTGTCCTTTGGAGACATGAATTAAATTTATAATATTGATAATTAAAACGTGTGTATATATGTGTATATGTGTATATATATACATATAATCCAAATTTTTGTAAATTTATATAGACTTAAATCGCATGATGCATCTAATTAAGAAATAATATTAATTCCTCCCATTTTGATTAATTGTCAGATTTTTTTTTTTTAAATTAGTTGATGTTTTCAAATTTCAATGCAAAAATTAATAATTTTTAATAATTTATAACAATTTGTATTATATATAATATTATATTATTGGTTGAATTATGTTTAAAGATATAGGTAATAGTATTTTTATTTTGAAAAATTAAGAAATAAAATATTTTCTTAATCTGTGTGTATTTTTTAAAATGACAATTAATCAAAAATCAGAAGGAGAATTAAATAATAAATTACTTGTAAGTATTATATAAAGAGATTCTGATTAAATTTTGAGTATTGAAAACATATTTTACTATAATAAAATAAATTAATAAATATAGAAAGTTAATTATATATATAGAATAAAATAAATTTAAATTGGTAATGTTAAAACCATAATATTTTATTAATTTAGTAATATATTAATTTATGGAAAAAAAATTAACTAATTAATCTAAACATAACATATTCTATTAATTTGTAGATGTACTAATTTATCAAATATATAATTTGAAGAAATTATAATTATCTAAAATCAGACATTATAAAAGATATTGTTTTTATAAGTTCGTAACCTACATAAAGTTTCACACTATTGCCATTATATATTGCCACTGTAATTTAGTGAACCATTTATGTGGTATGATCATACAAACAACCATTTCATTCATATAATACGTTATATTATTAACTTCAGAATGATGGGCATATCTTTGTCTATTTGAGGTGATTCTTTTTGTGGTCTGATTCAGTATAGGATGACGATAAAGTTTTTGAATTTTTATTCACGTTTTCTCTTGTGGTGATTGATGTGTAGTCGTCACAGAAAAAAAAAATGAAGTAGCTGGTCACGTAATGGTTCTTCATGATCATTGTTAAATAAAAGAAAAAAATCAATTGGAAATTATTAATAAGAAAAGGAAGTTTAACTATTTCCACACCTCGCCATTTTAGGAATGGAAAACATACGTGGTGGACTCTCATTTTTCCGAATTGGTTAGGGGCTTTGTGCTCAACACATGTAATAGCAGCTTTCTGCCTAGACACACGTAGATTCGATTATTTGGGAAGAATCTATTTCTTCCTTTTCTTTCTATTTTTTTTTCTTTTATTACCATATATTATTAATTGCACTGTCATCTTTCACTACTATTTTCACCGTTCAAACACAGTTTCCTTGTTTTCGTCATTAGACTTGACTAATCCCTTATATATTAATTGAGAATCCATTTTAAAGAATAACCTTATATTTATGTGTTTATTATATGTATACCATGATGAGGTGTCAAAAGGAAAAAGCTTCTTAAATGTTAATAGAAAAAATCTTAATTTACTAAATAAATTACATCTAATACTATTATATAATTATATCATTTATATTAATTTATTCATTATCACTATTATATAAAAAAATTATGATATATCTTATGAACTTNAAAATACATGTCATTCATTATCATAAAATGTTTATTATATACTTAATGAATATTATATTCATTAAAATTATGACAATATATATTATTCTATGTTATGTTTAAGCAACTTAAAAACAGTTTTAATATATAACTTAAAATTAATATTTAT
>OVBI01000051.1:152347-205049 GCA_900406495.1 Sisymbrium altissimum | reverse complement strand
GCCAAATTAGATCTTTTGAAGCAAGAATCAGAAGTAGATGGGGGCATTTGAAGATATGTGTTTATTTAAAATATATGTACTCCTATATAATTTTTGTCTTCATTTTTTATGCAATACAGTAATTAGATTTTTGTGCAATATAGGATTCAGAAAAGAAACTGATGGAATACCTTGAGAAAAAAATTTATAAAAGTTTATATATAGTAGAAATTGGGATGTTACACTATAATTCTTTATCAATAATAACATTATACGGGACCAATGTAATTACTCTAAATATATAAATATATCACAGGTTGAGCCGTGCCTAATATGTATTCGAAAAAACTTTTGTAACAACATATATGAAAATAATAATAGATTATACTGTTTCCAAAACTGAAATATTATGGCATTATAGAATATTAAAAAGACCATAAATTATTAAAAACAATGATATTTGACCTAGAATAACATCTATATAAGTAGAAATAACTTTAATGCTTTTGACAAACTTGACTCAATAAATCTATAAATATAACAAATCAGTAACCAGAAAGATAACAAAAGCGAAAACAATAATATTTTTATCATTTTAATACAAAAAGAGAACGGTATTTAGAAATGATGAAATTTGCGAGCTAATAGCCAAAGTCAATCTTAAGGAAAATCCACAAATAGATGAAGAGCGTCTAAGGGTATGTGATTATTTACATAATAAGTACTATATTTTTTTATTTTCTTGTGTGTGCAAAAGGCTAATTAGATTTTTGTGGAATTTAGGGTTTGGAGAAGTTGCTGATCGAATACCTTGAGGAAAACAAGATTATTGTGGATGTCAAGTTTTTTGAAGAAGTTAAGCATTTAAATTGTAATAAATTATGTGAATCTCAGTTGAAGATGATAGATAATCATATTGCAGAGATAATCAAAGAAATTGAAGAGATTGAAGCTTCCTCAATGGTCTCAGACTCAACTGATGAGAAAAATAGGAATTGATATCTGAACATAGTTAACATATATCCAAATGTCGTTTATTTATCTATTTAAACCTTTTATGGAATAAACAAATGAAAAAAATATCATATTATTTGTTTTACCTATAATTTTAAATAATATTCTTATAATTAAATATTTCTTGGTGATTTTTTTTATCAAAAAGAAGTGTTCTCAAAATATCAAAAATAATAGAGATATATATTTTTTTTTTACAAAAAATGCAATAGCAATGTGTGAAATTGTGATTAACCTACAAAATAAATTAATATAATATAAATTATAAGTAAACATGTATGAGATTCTTCTTTCTCAATCGATGTTTCCAGTCCTCAATTATAATAATAATAAAAATTAGTGGAATATGTGATAATGATTTCTTATCAACTTATCAGAGATCATATAATGCTTTAGATACTCAAGAAATATATATATGTACCAAAACATTAACCAAAAAGATAAAAAATAAAAACAAAAGTGTATACATAACTATTTATTTTAATACAAAAAAAAAACTAAATGGCTTTCACAAATGCTGAAATTCTCAGGCTTATAGCCAAATTAGATCTTTTTGAAGAAAGAATCAGAAGTAGATAGGGGCATTTGAGGATATGTGTTTATTTAAATTATATGTACTCCTATATAATTTTTGTCTTCACTTTTTATGCAATATGGTAATTATATTTTTTTGCAATATATGATTCAGAAAAGAAACTGATGGAATACCTTGAGAAAATAAATTAGATAAGTTTATATATAATAGAAATCGGGATGTTACACTATAATTCTTTATCAAGAATAACATTATACTGGACTAATATAGTTACTCTAAATCTATAAATATATCACAGGTTGAGCTATGCCTAACATGTATTCGAAAAAATATTTGCTTCAAGTCTTTAAAGAATATATGTTTTTTAAGATCCCTATTCTGTGAATTTTTCATGTAGTCTAGCGGTTGGGAGAATAGATTTTGGTATAACTTGTATCAAGTTCAAGATTTCTTTTTGTTTTTTGGAATTAAGCATTTTAAAAATAAAAAATCGTATAAAAATACCATTATTTAAAAATTTGCATTGAGCCTCACTACACCTAAGCACGGCACTAATCACATATATCCGGAAATATGAAATGTTTTATAGAAATACACATCTAAGTAGTAAATCCTAAAATATAAATTTAAAAATATAAAATTTAAACAGTAAGTTTTAAAATCTAAACCCTATATATATACCATAATGTATAGTATTGGTGAATCGAAAAGTATTACTGTAAATAATAACCCGCCAATAAAACTAAAAAATATTGATTAAACGATGATTACAAATTCTAAACCAAAAAAACTCTAAACTTTATAGTCTATAATTAGGAAATACAAATTCATAACATACAGTATTTTGAAATATTAAAATATAAACCCTAAACATAAATTACTATAATAATATAATATATAGAGTTGGTGAACTCAAATGTATTACTGTAAACAGTTACCTGTTATCAAAACTAAAAACATTGAACTAAATGATGATTATAAATTCTAAATCCTAAACTCCAAATTTTATATCATATGATTAGTAAACTCAAACTCATTAATGTATAATATTTTGAAACACTAACATCTAAAACCTTAAATATAAATTACTAAAATATATAAAATTGGTGAATGTAAAAATATTATCGTAAACAATTACCCGTCAATAAAGTAAAAAAAAAACATGAATTAAATCATGTGATTGTAAATTTTTTTGAAGTGAGCGTAAACATAAAAACTAAATATCAATCTAGAGATAATATATTTTTTTAAAAGATAAAATGTGATTAAGGGATTAAATTAGATTATGGCAAATCAAAATCAAAAGATGGAGTATAAATGATATGTATGTGGATAAAGTAAGTATGAATGAGAGGAATGAGAGGAATATATAGTTCACAAAAACATAGTAGAAATAGAGAATGGTAAAAAAATGAACAGTTGAATAGAGAGAGTAAAATGAACAGTGTAATAGAGAGAGGACGATATTAAAGGAGAAGATGATTGAATTAGTGTAGAGAAAAATATCTTATATCAGAAGATCCAATTTATATCAATTATCATTTAATAAAATTTTGTGGGGCAAACTGTACAAAAGTATTAATTTGTTGGTCATTTATTGGTGAGTATTATATGTCTGAATAACGATCAAAATGTAGGCTATATCATATAATTATTCAATAAAAGAATAATATTTGATTAAAAAATAAAATAGTATTGAAATTTAAATTGTTTGACTGTTTTGAGATGTCAAATAAGATTTCATAAGCTTTTTTAATAAAAAAATGTTTATTTTTTTTTTAATTAAAATTTTGATTCTTTTATATTATAATTAAATTGGTATTTAGTTTTATTTTCTAGTGATATTTTGAAATTTCTCTTTTATATTTTTGGAGGTGTTATAGGTGGTATCAAAATATGGTTTTACAAGATTTTACTTAAAATTATTTTATTTTCTTTTTAAAAAATGAAAATGTTTTGGACCCAAATTTTGATATTCACGAAATCTGATTTACAAAGTTTCGAATTCAATATTGCAATAAGATTTATAAGAGTACGAGCTTGAGAATTGTTAGATTCAGCTTAAGTAAAAATACGAGTATAATTGTTTCCTATAGAAGAATTGTCAAATGATGAAGTACATTAGCTAATTCGCTAGTTGCTAATATTTAAACATCTGAAGAGAAAATAGTGGTTTATTATGTAATTGTGGAATATGGATTTCATGAGAGGAATATAATTTTTACATCTCGATCTTCACTACACATAGGATTTGAATAATGACCAAAAAATTATATATTATCATCAACAATTATGTGTATTAAAGTATACACTACTACAAGAACAAAAATTAATTTTCATAAACTATATCACAAAATAAAGTATTCTATTTCTTTAAGCAACAACAAAGTGATTCGATTTTCAATTACTTATTTATAGATGAGATTAGCATATATAATTTAACATCAATTATAATAAGTGATGTTATTATTAATTAGTTTAATATTAATTTAATAAATTGTTGTTAAATCATTGTAATTTTTACCGCTTTAATATTTTATATTATTATATAAAAATATATCGATTATGATATATTTTTTTTAACATCACTTATTATATTGATACAAATATTATTTATGGGAAAATTTTTGTTTCAGAAAAAAAGTTTTTATGGAAATAGATTGAATTCATGTCATTTATTTATTTATATTTTGAAGTAATATCTCTAAATTAATTATATATTTTTAATAATTTTTTTACTAATATCAGTGTCATCTAATGTCTAAAAATAATAGATGTTTATAATTTTACAAAGAAATTCGATAAATAATTATCTGAAACAATGATTAAACTGTAGAATGTATTAATATAATATCTATCTATTTAAACTAAACATTTAAAAGGTTCTTCTGCTCAAACTATGCTCCCAAATCCCAATCATAGATGATTATAATAATAATAAAAAATATAAAGATATATGATGATGATGATGATTTCTAATCAACTTATCATAGATCATCATCATACAAAATCAATATGATTGGTATTTATAAAAATTAATTTTTATATAGTATTAAATTTTAAAAGTGTCACAGCAGATTTAATTTAATATCTATTTACAATTTCATTAAGAGTTAAATAGAAAATTAAATTTTTTTGTTATTCCTTATAACTCTAACAAGTATGTGAAAAAAATAGATTATTATAAAATAAATTTCTCGTAAGAAATTTTAGAATTTTAAATATAAAAAGGAAATAATTTTCCGAAAATAAAATTTTCATAGGATCCAAATTCTTTCGCATTTATTGATAGAGGAATAAATAATTTCAATTTTTTTATAGAACTTCAAACTAAATTAATTAATGAAAATTATGTTTTAGTAACAACATATATGAAAATAATAATAGATTATACTGTTTCCAAAACTGAAACATTGTGGCATTATAGAGTATTAAAAAGACCATAAATTCTAAAAACCAATGATATTTGACCTAGAATAACATCAATATAAATAGACATAACTTTAATGCTTTTGACTAACTTGACTCAACAAATCTATAAATATAACAAAACAGTAACAAGAAAGATAACAAAAGCGAAAACAACAATATTATTTTTATTTTAAAACAAAAAGAGAATGGCATCTAGAAATGATGAAATTTGCGAGCTATTAGCCAAAGTCAATCTTAAGGAAAATCCACAAATAGATGAAGAGCGTCTAAGGGTACGTGTTTATTTAAATAATAAGTACTATATTTCTTTTCTTTTTTTGTGTGAAAAAGGCTAATTAGATTTTTGTGTAATTTAGGGTTTAGAGAAGTTGCTGATCGAATACCTTGAGGAAAACAAGATTATTGTGGATGTCAAGTTTCTTGAAGAAATTAAGCATTTAAATTGTAATAAATTAGGTGAATCTCAGTTGAAGATGATAGATAATCGTATTGCAGAGATAACCAAAGAAATTGAAGAGATTGAGGCTTCCTCAATGGTCTCAGACTCAACTGATAAGAAAAACAATAATTGATATATGAACATCGTTACCATATATCAAACTGTCGGTTATTTATCTATTTAAATCTTTTATGGAATAAATAAGTGAAATGATATCATACTATTTGTTTTATCTATAATTTAAATAATATTCTTATAATTAAATATATCTTGGTGATTTATTTTATATCAAAAGAAGTGTTCTCAAAGTATCAAAAATAATAGAGATATATATATTTTTTACAAAAAATGCAATAGCAATGTGTGAAATTATGATTAACCTATAAAGTAAATTAATATAATATAAATTATAACTAAATATGTATGAGATTCTTTTTTCTGAACCGATGTTTCCAGTCCTCAATTATAATAATAATGAAAATTAGTAGAATATGTGATAATGATTTCTTATCAACTTATCATAGATCATATAATGCTTTAGATACTCAAGAAATCTATATATGTAACAAAACATTAACCAAAAAGATGAAAAAGTAAAAACAAAAGTGTATATATAACTATTTATTTCAATACAAAAAAAAAACTAAATGCCTTTCACAAATGCTGAAATTCTGAGGCTTATGGCCAAATTAGATCTTTTGAAGCAAGAATCAGAAATAGATAGGAGCATTTGAGGATATGTGTTTATTTAAATTATATGTATTCCTATATAATTTTTGTTTTCACTTTTTATGCAATACGATAATTAGATTTTTGTGCACTATAGGGTTCAGAAAAGAATCTGATGGAATACCTTGAGAAAAACAAGATCTTTTTGTATCAAATTTCATGAAACAATTCAATATTTTAATATAAGTAAATTAGTCAAATTACTACCAATTAAAGATGATAAATAATCGTATAATTGATAAATAATGAATTCGATGAGATTAAAGCTTTTTTGTCTAAATCAATGGTCTCAGTCTCAACTAATAAGAAAAAATGAATTTGTATATAAACATCACTTATGTACATCATATATGATCCAATTGTCGTTTATTTCTTTACTTAAAGTTCTTATAGAAATAGATTGAAATTATTGGCTGTTTATCAATATTTTGGAATAATATATAACAATCATATATATGTTTGATAAATTTTTCTATTAATATCAGTTTCATCAAAAATCAAAAAATAATAGAGGTTTATATTTTCACAAATAAATGCAATAGCTAAAGGTGTGAGCTTTTCTACTCAAACTATGCTCCTATGATTATTATAACAATAATAATAATTATTAGGATATATAATGATGAATTCTAATCAACTTATCATAAATATTATAAAATTAAAATTTCTGTTTGGTATCTAGAGAATTAATTTTTATATAGTTTTTAATTCAATTTAGAGTTATTTAGGGATTTTTTTCTTTAATTTTAGGAGTGTCATACCCGATTTTAATTTATTCTAATATATACTGTCAATTTAATTAATAGTTAGTTGACATTTTTTTTCTTTTTTATTCCATCTATCATCAACAAATATGTGTAATAAACTGAAATACTAGTAAATATTTTGTAGTATGGAAATAGGGAAACAAAAGGATGTTCCAAAATAAAAGTATCAAAAGATCAAAATTCTTCCTCATTTCAATGTAGAGGACTAACTTCAATTCATTTCATATAAATTTAAACTAAATTAATTAAAATTTGTTTTTTTAGTTACAACATATATTGTAGTAGATTATATTTTCTATAAACTGGAATACTTGTGGAATTATATATTAACAAAATGAAGATAAAAATGTAAAACCCCATGATATTTGACCTAGAAAAACATCAATATATAAATATGTTACGGAATCGACGTCTCCGATTCTTCCCAGACCTGCGATTCAAGACTCGAACCAACACAACCATGTAACCCGGTTCATGGTGTTAATCAACCGCTACATCCGGTTAGGATCCTAAGGTCCCCAAGTTTGATAGATAACCGGAAAACACCTCCGGCGTGGTTGTACATCCGAATCGCTCACCACCGATCACACCTTGATCAGATTTATAAGAGAAAGAAAAAAGAAGAACAAGAGGAAGAACAAAGAAACCCAGAAAAACCTTAACCCGAGAATACAAACGATTATACTCTCTCTCTTCTCTCAGTTCTCTTAACCTCACTCTCTCTCAATCTGAGACTCGCTCTCTCCGACGAAGAAGACGATGAACAGTATCTCAAAAAACAGAAAAGCGTATATACCTTCTTTTAGCTGAATAAAGAGACCTCACGTGAGAATCACATGACTCATTAAAGCCAACTTCAGTTGAAACTTTCTACTCTCATGAGAAGCTTCCAACAAAGTTCTTCGATAAGACTTCATCTCCAACGTTCTCTTCTTAAATCTGATCCTGAGTTTCTTCAAGTTGAATCATAATCCAATAAAGTAGATATAAATTTAATGTTTTTGACTGACTTTAATCAACAAATCTATAAATGTACCAAAGGGAAAAATAAAATTTAGACATAACTATTCAAATTTTATTTCAATAAAAAAAAAGAATGACATCCAAACTCAATCGAATGAAAAAAATCTGAAGTAGATGAACAGCATTTGATGGTATATGTTTATTTAAATTATATGTTCTTTTATATATTTGTATATATATCTATATATTTTGTATGCAATGATTTAAGAAAAATTAGGTCTAATAATAATAATAAAAAAATTAAAAAACAACAATTTTCTTCGCTATTCATTCATTTTTCCTTTTTTTTTATTTCTCTCTAACCTCTTTCTAAATTTTTAATTTCTCTTTTATTTTTGGTTATTTGTTAAAAAGCCTTATGATTTAATTGATTTTTGTGCAATTTAGGGTTTGAAACAAAAAAATTGGTTGAAGGCATTGAGAGAAACAAGATTCGTGTGGATATCAATTTTTTTTTTTGAAACAATTCAGTATTTAAATATAAACTAGTACATAACCTGCGATTTCGCGGAGTAAAACTTATTAATCAACATGGTATAATGTATTTTTATTTTTTTCCTGGTTAATAATGTATTGCATGTATTAATATTTGTTTTTATTTTTATTTATAATTTGATTTAAAGACAGTTGATTTAACTCGTGCGCATAACGATGTAAATATATATTAAAATATATTAATTTGAAAAAAGTTGGTGTGGTTTTTTATTGTTGGCACAATTAATTTTATTGTATTTATGAAATAAATATTCATTTTATGAATACTTTATGATTTTTGAATATATTTTTTAGTTTAAAGAAGTGATATTGTAACTAAGAAATACATATCCGTTTTCTAAATTTGTTTATTATTTATGAATATCTTAGAGAAAGTAATGATTTAATTTTTTTTTTCAAATTTTAAAAGATTTGAGAGATTTGGAAAGACATCATTTAAGAGGATCTATTTGAAAATAAAGAGATGATGTTATATTTTATTTACTTTTTAGATTTTACACTTATATTTTATCCAAAACTAAACCTGTTACAATTATGATGGCATATGTTGTAAAATAAAAGTATTTTTTAGAGTAGATTTTTAAAATGACTTCCCAATTAATATTATAAAGATAAATTAGTCCAATCTCAATTGAAGATGATAGATAATTGTATTGTAGACACAGAGGTTTCCTCATCAAAATCAATAGTCTCAGCTGATAAAATAAATAAAACTGAGTATACATACATCATTAGCATATATCATATATAATCAAATTGTCATTTATTTCTTCATTCATAGTTTTTATGAAACAATTGGATGCAATCATCTTGTTTGTGTATATTTTAAAATAGTATTCTCATAATTAATAAATATTGGTTAATAATGTTTTTATCAATAGTAGTATCGTTGAATATGTAAAAATAAAATAATAGAGACATACATTTTTCACACAAAAAAATGCAATGACTAAATATGTAAACTTTGATTAACCTATAAACTGAATTAATAGAATATATCTTGTAAGAGATTCTTGTTCTGAAATGATGATTTCAGTCCTGGATTATAATAATAATAAACATTAAAAATATATTTGATGGTAATTTTTGTATCAACTTATCATAGATCATTTAAATCAAATTTTATGTTTGTTTATTTATTTTTCAAAAAACTTTATAGAATATTTTGGGTATAACTTGATTATCACCAACAGATTCCTTTAGATAACAATAATTTTGTCTTTGAAATTTTATATCTATCAAAAATCTTATTGAATTAATAAAATTTAAAGATTTTCAATGAATATTCATGTATTTGCGAGAAAATAAAAGAAGTTATATCTTCCCAAATCCCAGAAAAAACCCCAAGAATGGATGTTATGTAATCGCCCTATCAATGCAAGGCACAACCGAAGGAATGAGACACCATCTATTGAAGAAATAAGTAGAGTATGAACAGGGATCCACAAATGGGAATCTCCAACTGGTCTACAAGGATCTAATATGAGGGAATAATGCCAAATGTGATGGGAGCAGTTGGTTAGGAGAGATATCTGCTAGCTGGTAGAAATTCATATAACTGTGGGAAGTTGTCTGCAAAAGTTCTTAAGAACATAGTCTTTGTAAATGGTGATGTGTCCTTCCGGAATGTGATCAGCTCATTCTGCTCTGGTAGGGAAACAAATTTCCTAGTTAAGGCAAGGGGGATGCACCACTTCTAGGAGTTCAGACAATGAGCTCTAAGTGCACGTTGAGACGAGGGAAAATTTCTTGTCACCATATCTCCGCTGTCTGCCCTTATTCTCTCGATGAAAAGCTTTATTTTCAGAGACCTCATGGCAATTAGATGAGTAATTTCTCAAATTTTTGTGAAACATAATAAAAAGTAAAGAAAAAGACAAAAGAAAATATAACCAAAGACAAGTCCTAGAATCCCTATTAAGAATTAACAAAGGTGATGAGAAAACATCACAACTTGATGGTTTTTATTGGTGCAAAGAGAAGGATGAAGTAATATTCGGAAACTTCGTGATTAGAACGTAACAAAGAGAAAATTAGGGATCAAGTCTGCAATAAGTTTTTCAAGCCATTCGTTACAAAAAGATGTGTTATGGTGGTAGTAGGTAAATACCACATCATGGAAAAGATAGATATAAAAAAGACGCATTGAAAACATATGCCAAAACGAAAAAATAAGAACATCAGTATGGCACAACTCCCCACCATGCAGTCACCCATTCAGTTAAATCTCAACCAGTAACAGTTTCACATTCGGTCATGAAGATGCCCATTCTAGAAGCTGCATCGTATAAAAGAAGATAGCTGCTAGAAGGAAAAATAGTAAAGCACAGGTGCCCGAGCGAAGTCACAGAGCTAGAACCTTGTGTATAGAGAACCTGTAATCCCACAAATGGAATCCACAGGGCTAGGAAGATAACCAATCATAGGGGATTGTAACCTAACTAGTAGCGGTTGAAGCTCGATCCAAAACAACATTATCCATGGGTAGCAGAGCCAAAATGGCAAGTAGGTACATACCTTTAGAGATCTATTATTTGATTATGTTCATTCTATTGGGATCTTTGTTCCTTTCCTCACTCATTCACCTTCTGAAGACATATTCTCTGATCATATGAATCTTCTCAAGATACTTCTTATTTCATTGCTTGTTTATCTTTTGGGGATATATTCTCTGATCATTCATATGCATTTTCTTGAGATCTTTATTTACTTACTACCCTCCAAAGACATGTCATGTATTAAACTACATTTTTTATGCCTAGCCTCTTCACTCTCTCTCTCAGACAAGCATCTAGGATGCCTATAACCACTCTGCATGCATGAGAACTCACTCATAATTTCTCTACGGACTTACCCCCAATGCATTGTTTCTCTGCGAACGGAGATGCCTACTTCGATTGCCCCACCACTCTCAGGTGTCTTTCATCCAAAAAGATCCAAACTCTCCATATGTTCCTATATAACATATTCTCATGTTTACAAAAACAAAAATAATTTTCACTGCATACACATAACACGAAGATTTTTCAGGCATTTCGGGGGTTGGGATAACGCCTCCGGAAAAACTCCTACTTACCACTATTTTCACATATATATTGCATAAAATTAACAACCCTCTCCCATTTTAGCGTTCCATGCATGGCCCGGGGTAATCAATTTTTCCTCTCAAAGTGTCCTTTGTGACCCTTGGACATGCTCCAAACTTGTTGGTCATGGTCAGAAAGGACACAGTCCACTTATAAAAACCATTAAGTTAATTTAAGCATAGTGATTATCCTGTATCATTGAACGACAAGAAATACATGTCAATTTTCCGAAGAAAAGCCATGCTCTCTAGCGAGCGGTCCGCACTGTTCCCCACAATAGCAATGCCCAACGATAGTCACGAGTATTACTTCCTTGCGGCCCACCTTGACGTCATGGACGGTATTAAGGGTATTCAGCAATCACAACACCAAATCACACACTCGTATATATCAACCAATGTGGCACGCATATCACAAAAAGTGGCTGAATTCCTTTAATTAAGAAGAAACGCCCAGAAAGCATTATTCGGATACAGTAAACAATAAGGTTTTCAGGATTGTTGCACGACGTCTATGGTGAAGTAGACTCTCCACCTTTTCATATGGAGAAAGTCAAGAAGTTAGAGGCAATTGTTGGACCTATTTCTCATGAGAAAATCTGCGTATAACACATAAATGGAAAAGTTATGGCCGACAAAGTCTATCATACCAATGCTAGCTGTGCGGCGAAACAAACATAGAGTTCCTCTTGTTTAGGCTAGAGTAAGGGGCCTACCAACTGTCCGAGTATAGGTATTCAAGCCATCAAAATGAAACATATTGTGACAGAGATACAAAAGTCAACTCATAGGAAAGTATGCAATCTATAATCTCTGGAGATAGGATAGGCAACATTCGTATACTTTAAAAAAAAATATTAAATAATTGACGCAAAAAAAGTTTCAACCCCACTACTTTTGTCATATTTTTGATTCAATGTAAGCACTCAACATACACTTTCTGAATGATTATTCTCAAATGAATAGATTTAGTTCTGGTATTAGGGAGTTTTTAATAGGAAAACTTTTTATTTTTTCGAAGAATTTGGATTAATGTTTCCTTGCATGTAGGTTGATCCGGACGTTTAACCAAAGTTTTGAAAGCATCACCAAAATCCCCTATGTGAAGTGATTTTTCATCTCCTCCAAAAACGGACACATGTCTTATATTCTCTAAATATTCTAATAGAAAACAGAACATTCATCTGAAGAAGTCCTAAGAACAAAATATTCGTATTATTTTAGCCTAAAGTATGTCAAATAATAAAGTAAAATGAGACTTGAAAAAGGAAAGAAGAAAATAACTGCTATGGAACAATTTAATTGCATTACCAACAAGTACGCAATTAGGAAAACGCTTCACGTAATTATTATTAATAATTATGATTGTAATTATTATTTGCTAAAGATTCGCTTAATTGCATTTGGAGGTTATAACTGAAAAGTTTAACGTAGCTAGTGTCTTTAGTGGCGCCTGGAGAAGCCGATTTTTAAACCAATTAAATAAACTGTCTCTTCAGTGACTTCTCGTTATTCGAGCCTTGAGTGATTTACAAGAACAATCCAGAGCGATAGATAAAGAAGAAGAAGAGAACTATCATCTCGCTAATTACTCATCGTCTTCCTCGTAAGATTTCTCATACTGTTTTTTTCTTCCTATTCTTTTCCGCTATTCATCACCATATTACAGTGTACAACGCTCTATTATTGGTCACTTGCTCATACATTTCGCATTTGTGTTCGTATTCGTGTGTTCTTTGGCTTAGTCTCGCGTTTTTGTTCTTCTAAATTTCTGCTTTCGATTCCTTGAGATTCACGCTGCCGTTCGCTTGGATTTTGTTTAGAACTGAAAAAATTTAACTTGAATCAAGTGTGAAATCGATTTGTTACTGTTCATTCATTGCCCCTAATTTACTGTGTGCATACTTTTCTGCTACCTCCGTAAGATTCAAGTTCATTTTCTCCCATTTCTTTAGATTTTACACTAGACTCGAGTACAGATTCGGTCAAAAAGACTCTTTGCTCTATAATTTTCTTTGGATTTTCTTGATTATATGTGGTAATACAGATATTTTGTTAATGGTTTCTTTTTTGCTTTTATATGGTGTATCTGAGTTTGGATTCACATGATGGTTAGTGTACTAAGAAGTTGATTTTTGTATTTGTGTCGGAAGATATCCAAATGACATCCCCTTCCAATAAGCCAAAGAGGGTCTCTGCTATAAGAGATTTTCCACATGGAAGTAGTACTCAGTTTATTAAGAATCAGAGAAGTGAGGATTGTCGTGAAGTTGTTGCAGTTACAAGTGAGATACGACAGGAATCGGTTGGTTCTAAGGATAGCTGTCTTGGTGTTGCTAATCGTGATTACAACCGTAGGCCTGCTTGTTCTGTTGAAAGGCTCCATAATGAAGTTGAATCGATTGACGTGATTATGAAGAAAGCTGGCTTCAATGTAGCAGCTACTAGTAATGTTGGGAGGGGAAGATTTGTTTCAGCTAAGAGTAAGTTTCATCCATCTTGTGGAAGCAAAATTAAGTCTCTAAGCTCAGAGGAAACTATTAGGCTAATTGCTTCTCAGAGCAGAAGAAGACAAGTTTCAGATTCATCCACTAACACTCGGAGTAAGCTTTTGCTAGCGAAAGATGTTGTGGGAAATCAGAGAAAATCACCGGTAAAGAGTAATGCAACTGTACCAAGACCAAAGACTCATCAACCAAATCAAATCAGAGATGAAAGACGGTCACTCATCCCGGTTATGCAACAAAACAAGATTACCAAAGTTGGTAGCCCACGCGAGAAAGTTCTCAAAGCTATACGTATTTTCAAACTTGTGTTTAAAGAGCTTGATCGTGACAAAGCAGCTCGGCGTGGAGAATCAAAGACTTCAATGAACAAGATACACTACGATACACGAGCTATCCTCATAAGAGAAGGGATGCAAGTGAATGCTGAAAAGATGATCGGACCAGTCCCTGGAATAGAAATTGGAGATGAGTTTCAGTACAAAACAGAACTCAACTTGATCGGTCTCCATTTCGACATCAGGGGTGGCATTGATTACACTAATAGAGGAGGCTTGACACTAGCCACCAGCATTATTTCATCCGAAGGTAATGGTTACAGCGATATATTCAGTTCTGATGTGATGATTTACACCGGTCAGGGAAAAGTAATGGAAGATCAGAAGCTTGTTAAGGGGAATTTGGCTTTAGCTAATAGCATGTGGGAAAAGACTCCAGTGAGAGTGATTCGTGGCAAAAAGAGATTGGACGAGAGAGGAAAACATTACTTGTATGATGGATTGTATCTGGTTCAGGATTATTGGCAAGAGAGAGGCCCTGGATGTAATATTATGTTTAAGTTTAAGCTTTCTAGAGTTCCTGGTCAGCCTTCCATTAAGTTAGCATGAGATATTAGTGTGAGATGAAACCTTTTTTATCGTGGAAATAAAATCAGAATGATGTTTTAGATCATGGTCCTAGTAGTAGAGGAGCTTTGCTTACAAAAGCTGGGTAATCATAACAGTAGGTTAAGGATCTTTTGTTTTCTTGTAAGTAGGTTTGGGATCTTTTGTATTGATGCTTCTGTGTTTCCATTTCTGTTCAAAACTATTGATACATCTTGTGCCAGTTCCTTAATTGCTAAAAGCAATCTTAAATCTAGTTCAAATCTTCAACATCTACTTAGCAAAAATAATTCATTACGAGTGACAAACTCCATTTAATACCTGCAAATACCATAGAGAAAATAAAAGGAAAAACTGTAACAAACTCTATATTGGGCATTGTTTTACAACAGAAGGAAAAAGAAAGCCATAATCAACAAAGACAATAAAGAGGACAGACATAATTGATAACAAACTAATTAAAAGGAAGCTATCTACCTCCCTTATTCCGATCTGATAAAGTTCACTAGCTAGGTCAAATGAATTGTGAATTAAGTATTTATTTTTAAGTTCTTCTAGTAATTAGTAATTTGGTGTGGTGTCAAAGCAAGAAGAGAAATCACACTTTTCTTTCGACAAACATTATTTTATTTTCAATATATAACAAAGATGGAGCTCAGCTCCTACAAACTAGGGAAAGACTTTACTTATAAGCAAAAATACAAAACTAAAATAAGAAAATCGAAGTAGAAAGACTCAATCTTGATACGTGAGTTTAGCTTCCTAACACGCGAGGGTCTTGTCACCTCATTGGTATGATGCTTGTAGTTACCTCGACAAAATATTGGTCGGCATAGTTCTTCCTTGAGGTTCATTGAGATACATCTGATCATCTATGTAGGCCGTGATCTCGGCTATGATGACTTTAAGATCGGAAGAGCCGTCCTTCTCCGCCTTCAACTTGGGCAAGAAATGCTTTCTGACATCCCTCACAGCTTTCAAGAACTGATACTTGTATTTCTTATGAAGACCAAATCCTGCGGTCTGGAGGAATGCATTTAAGGCCGTTGCGGTTGCTCTGTTGTGGGATGTGGTGAAGTTAAGGAAGCGAACAAGCCAAGTCCATCCATGTTCGATCCCATGGGTGTTACGGTGAACATCGGTCTGGACAAGTGCACCGTAGAGTCTCATAACAGAGTCAATACGTTTATAATCTGCCTCTGAGTCCGAATCCCACTGATCTGATGAGTTCACAGTATTCTGCTCCGGGACAGTAGTGTAAATGCAAGCTTTGTGGATTTCAGCGAGAAGAATATCCATAACTTGTGGATAATGTGAGGTCACGTCAACAATCACATAGCTCAAGGCAAATGGGTTACCTTGAGCAGATGCCATCTCCGTTGCAAAAGCTGCGATACTGATGGAAACATGACAAGAAGGGTCTTTGAATATTTTGAGAATTTCGTTGGTTCTTGCAGTCACGTTATCCTTTGTCCCGCGGATTTGCTTTATTACATTTGCTATCTTCTTTTCGGAGCTGCTCCAGTCTCTCTCTGAAAGTGATTTTAGCCATTCGTTCGTTGCTTCCAACACACGGAGCTTCTTCACCCTGAGTTTCTCCAACCTAGACTCAACATATTCAGCTTGAGTCCATATCTTTGCAACATTGAGTTCTTCTCTTTTCGCTGCTTTTCTCTGACCAGATTCCTTCTTTGCTTCTTTTTCAACTCTGACCCTAGCTTTCATTACAGCCTCTGCACGAGCGTTTTCTTCACGTGCACGTTGTTGGACTTGAGTCAGATGGGAATCGAGTGCTTCAGCAACGTCTCGCCGATATTGAAAATCAAGTCTCCGTTCCACATGTTCTCTAACTTCTTTATACTTTTCAACCCGAGCCATCGCAGAGCGAAACGTTGCACTCTCGTGAAGTATCTCTGCTTCAAGAACCGATACTTGACTCTTAACATCTTCCTCGGTTTGGCTTTTGTGTTCGTTGATCACCGGATGGATGTGACAATCCTCTTCTTTGCTTCCGGTCTCATCTTCTTCAGACACACGCATTACAAATTCTCTTCCATTCTTTGAAAAGATATTGAGATTCTTTACAACAGAGTCCATCTTCGAGATCAAGCAATCAAGATCCCAGTTAGGATCATGAGTGTTGTTACTAAACTCATCGTAACTAGTCGGACAAACAGATTCCGGAACGAAACCCATTACGCAATCAAGAGATCGTCTGCCTTAATTCTATTCTCTCAAAAATCGAATAATTTGCACTAATTCTTACTCTCTCGAATCAAATGATTTTTCATACACCGTTACAATATCTACTACGCTTCTAGGCATCTACTCGATCATGTTAATATAGGCCAAGGGTGGAATAAAAAAAAGGAAATACCGAAATACAAAAAAAAAGGAAATTCTAATAGCCAGGAAAAAAGGAAAGAAAGATCGATTACGGATTAAAATATTTAATAAAATAAAGTACGAAAAGTCAAGGGTAGTATTTATCACCTGCTGCAGCTTATCGCAGAGAATAAGACAAAAGGTAAAAAGGCTTAGAGAGGCGGCGAAACAAAATTCCAAAATCGTACGGTTAAGATTGCAGATAACGTCATCACAGAAATAATCAACGGTTTATAAGCAATTCGTTGTTATAGGGGCGAGACACAGAAGAGTATAGCTAGCACTCGCAAAACACGACCACAATATTGCTCATAATAATAATTATATATTTTCTAGGTGAGATATTATAAAGTAGGTTTTTTAATTTCATTTGTTATTGTTATCACGAGAACCTCACAAAAATACGCGGCAAGGAGAGAGAGAGAGAGAGAGAGCGGTGGAGTCGTAAGTTTGCGTAGGAGAAGCTTTTTTCCTTACCGGATAACAGTCTTTTTCCCGTCGTCGGAGACGGAGGTTATGCCTGTTGGCTCTTGAGGTAAATCATAAGATCGTTCTCGATTTTGACTGATTTCGATTTTGCGATGTTCCTTTTTGCTTTTGGTGCTAAAATCGGATTAGTTTTTGGTTGTTATTTGTTTAGATTGGAGTCGCGTTTCTGAGATCTGATCAAAGTCGAATTTGACCTAACCGAATTGTTTCCTTTTGTAGAATTTTAGCTTTACGCTTTCTTAGAATTTCTTCGTTCATTGAGATCTGGAGATAAATTGGCCTGACGATTACTGTTTTTATTAGTTCTAAGGGAATTGAGATTTAGTGATGCCACTAAGCAGTTTTAGATCTCTCAAAGAGCGTGAAATTGTAGTCTATGCTTCATTCATTGGTTGGAACTTGCAATTAGGGTTTCGTGGAGTTTTGTGAATATTTATGTGTTGGTGTGTGTGTTCATTCATTCAGGTTATAGTGAAGCTTCAATTGTAGAGGATTTGCTTCTTAAGAGAATATGGAACAAGACTACATGTGCTCAGGCTGCTACCAGTATCGGGTTTTCTCATTGCAAGAAGCACTCGATTGGCGGTTTCTTGCGCGTTCTGATTTCCTCGTTGGCTCTTTCGTCAACTGCACTTAGTGTTCTCACCTTTCTTCCTCGTTCTTTTATGGAAGGTGTGATGCAAATATTTTGAGTCAGGTATGGTTCTTTTTTGTTTGGACGAAGCTATTGACATTTGCATTTTTGTAGCTTACACGAGATGTTGCTGATAGATGATTGTGTATGAAATTGTTTTTTTTTTTTGGGATAAATTTGAGGAAAATCTAGCTGTCAATTTAATTACGGTCAGTTCAGGAAGAGGCTTATAAAAATAAATTTAAGATTTTTTTTTGGAGTAGGAATCGAGATATATGGAAATTTAGAGAAAAGGAAAAAATTGACTATCTAAGAATTTAGGAAATCTCGAAAAGGAATAATAGATGAGATTGTGTTTAAAACACGTCATATATATACTCCAAACAGATTTTCTTTTTACGGATTTGTTGACACATGATTGTTTGTGTGGCATCTTTTCTTTTGTGCAGGGCTGATGTCTGCAAGTTATCCTTCCTTCGCATAGTCCTTAGAGTCTCATCTAAGATCGTGTCCCTTACAGTTAACAAGTTGTGTTAGTCCCTATTCCGTTTCTGGTTCTTATGGGAGCTGACTGAACAAGGATGTATCAGTTTCTTTTCAAGTTTTGACATGTCGTAGCTTTGATAAGTCTTTTCCTTGAGTCTCCGAACCCCCTTGAGTGTGATGTTGTGAGCGTGGGTTTCTGACCCAGAACATTCCTTCTTGTTGGTTCTTTGAGTCTTCCTGTTCTCAGTATGTTTTGCGTTCTTCTTCTCTTGGTGTCTTTCTTTTGCCTTGATGGTCATCCGATTGATTCTCAAAGTAAATAACTGTCAGCCTACCCTGTGGGAGAGTCTTTGAGTTTGCTGGCATACGGACAAGTGGAAGATTGAAGTTATAGATATATTTCAGAAGTTCTATACAGAAAAAAATACTAAAGGAGATACTGTGTTTTAACGTAGAGGCGATGGAGAGGTAGGTTTTGATTTCTCTTATGTTTTTCTCTTATCTTTGACCTCAGACCCCTTGATTTATTTTTGATTTATAATATATGTAGGTATAATTTAATTAAAGAGGTTGGTGATGGAACTTTTGGGAATGTTTGGCGAGCTGTCAATAAACAGACGGGTGAAATTGTAAGTTGTTTTCTTTGATAGATCAAGGCATATATACTATTTAGACTTGATTCTTAGGGTACTGAAGTCTTGTTTTGACAGGTTGCAATTAAAAAGATGAAGAAGAAGTATTACACTTGGGAAGAATGTGTTAATTTGAGAGAAGTGAAGGTATGGTGTCTTCTTTACTGAAATTGTTATCAGTCTTTCTTCTTGTATGTTTGCTGATTCCTCTCTTTTCTCATATCAGTCGCTTAGCAGAATGAATCATCCAAATATTGTGAAGCTGAAGGAAGTCATCCGGGAGAATGACATCCTATACTTTGTGTTCGAGTACATGGTATACTTCTTGCTACTTTTTGTTTGATCTTTTTGCCATAGCCTTTTGTTCTCCATCACACTAATTGTTCTTTCTGTTCTTACTCGATCAGGAGTGCAATCTTTACCAGCTTATGAAGGATCGCCCTAAGCTTTTTGCAGAATCTGATGTCCGAAATTGGTGCTTTCAAGTCTTTCAAGGCCTTTCTTACATGCATCAGCGTGGATACTTCCACCGCGATCTTAAGCCAGGTAATTGATAGCCTTGAGTTCAACACACATGTGATGGGTGTTTTGATTCAGTTTCCAGTTTTTTTCTAACGCAGTCAAATACTTGTTTTGATGCAGAAAATCTATTAGTCTCTAAAGATGTCATTAAGATTGCTGATCTTGGCCTGGCCCGGGAAATTAATTCAAGTCCACCTTATACAGAGTATGTCTCTACACGCTGGTAAGATTCACTTCCCTGCTCTGTAGAAATCTTTCCCAAGATAATCAATCTGTTTGTAATGCAGTGATACATATACTAAATCTGTTTTTTTTAACAGGTATAGGGCACCTGAAGTACTGCTACAGTCATATGTTTACACGTCAAAAGTTGGTTAGTGTTCGCAATATCCCAGTAAAATAAGTGTCTTTCGATATGTTGTTAGTTCATTCCTTAACAATGGCGTAATTTTAATTGTGTTTCAGATATGTGGGCAATGGGCGCTATTCTGGCTGAGCTGTTGTCTCTTCGTCCTCTTTTTCCTGGGGCTAGGTACTTGTCAATGGTGTTTAATTACAATTTTCCTGATTAAATAGTGTTGCGGATATGATGCTAAGCAAAAATGTCTCTTTTAATATGTGCAGTGAAGCAGATGAGATCTATAAAATCTGCAGTGTGATAGGCAGCCCAACTGAAGAGACATGGTTGGAGGGGCTCAATCTTGCTAGCGTTATCAGTTACCAATTTCCTCAGGTAAATTTTTGCTCAAATCTTCAACATTTCGGGAGAAAAAGCCTCACTGATGTTTTTAATCTTTGGTACTAGTAATGATCTCTTTCGTTATCTTGCAGCTTCCCGGAGTAGACCTCTCAAGCTTGATGCCATATGCTAGTGCAGAGGCGGTTAACCTTGTTGAGCGCCTGTGCTCATGGGATCCCTGCGATAGGCCGACTGCTGCAGAGGCTTTGCAGCATCCCTTCTTCCAGAGTTGCTACTATGTTCCACCATCTCTCCGTTCCAAACCGTCTGTTGGACAGAGAGGGTCTCTCGAGCATCAGCAGCAGCAATCCGTCAAGAGGTTGCCGGCGACTTTGACGAACACTGCTAATAATCATAAGCCATTCAACAGTTATGCTACTCCAAAGGCGAATGCTCCTCCTTTTGGCGTTTGTCAGACCCAGCGGAAGATGGATATCTCTAATAAGATTAACCAGGACACGACATGGAACAACAAACCTGTGGGAAGTTATCATGTCAGAGATGCTGCTAAGTATATACCACCGCCTGGAAGGAAGAGTCCTTGTAAGTAAAAATATTACATATTGTTGTTTTTTTTCTCTGTCCGTAGTTTGATTATTCATCTGAAGGAAATAATAATGTATGTTTTTCTTTGCAGCACCTATGAACAAGAACTGGGTCTTTCCTCGTGGGCCATCAGAGACTGAAAATAAACTGGCAAATGCAGCGGTTGGCGGAGGAAGATGGAGTCAAAGTCAAAGGCAACCACAACCGGCGATGAAGGCAGGTTGGGTGGGAGAAAGTGGTGACATGTTCCTTAGACCTATACAGCCTCCCAATCCCTACTCTAGGAGAATCGCGGGTTAAAAGCCCAGAGGCTCTCTTTCTTATGACTCACTTTTAAGTTAATCTTCTGGGCCATCATCATCATTATCGTTTTGCTTTTGATTATCATCATCTACTACCCGAGAGTCCAGACTAAGCTATGTTTGATTTCCTTTTTCAAAAACTCTCTTGCTTGTCCATGGAGCTTCTTCCGTCTGTACTGACTTAAGTTTTTCGGTCATGGCTTGACTATGCCTGTGTATGAAGTTTTCTTCTTTTCATTTTGCAATAAAGCTCTCGACTTTGTATCAAGTTTCCTTAATGAATGAAATTAAATCTTTCTATGATAAATGAAATTTATCAGTTAAAAAGTTCATATAAACGCCCTTTCCCAAGTTATATGAGTGTAATCTGGACTCTGCCTGACTAATCTAGAAGCATGATGAACCATTGTTGCAACATGTGACAATGATGAAAGATATGTGGCAAACGGTACGATAGACATCAGAAAAAAGTTCATCACAAAAGCATTACAATGTCATCATCTCTATGCAGAAAAGTGTTCATGGTTGGGAGCTGAAAGTTGAAAATACAACATGTTCATCTGAATGAATTCGACACCGGTAAATGCAACATGTTTTTATCACTTGCCTATTATGAGTTCAAAGACATCTACTTATTAATCTGGAAGTGATTTGTTAGTCCAAAGACATGTCTAAGCCAAAGAGCAAAATCTGTGATTGTGTCTGGTCCAACCAAGATGCAAGAGCAAGAATGATGCCCATAAAGCCATGACCTTTTCGTCCTGTGGAGTTTCACTAGTTGTAGGAGCTTTACCTGGATTCATCGAGATGAGAATAAGAGCGTGGTTAGCAGTCCAATCTGCTAAGAGATAAGAGAACCAAACGAGCATGATCAAGAGTCTTCTTGGAGTGCGTTTATTGGACCACTGTCAGAACAGGCGTCGACTTTTTTTACCTTGGGAACCTTACCTATGAAAGATGCAAAGAGCACACCGGTGTGATGCATCCGTGGTAGTAATCTTAGGGTTACATACTTACATAGACAGTCAGATTATAAGACTGGCTGAAAGGAAGGAACAGAACTACCCTTCGGTGTGCTGCATAGAAGTACTAGCCTTAGGGATTCATCTTCAGCACACAACTGAATACTAGAGATAACTCTTTAGCTAAGTGTGCTGAAAGGAAACAAACAGAGCTATTAGGAAAGGAAACAAACAGAGCTTCCAACACACTGCGTGACCAACCCATACTTAGGAATGCAGCTCTTAGGGCTGCTAACTCCCTAGCTATTACAACTTTAGTAGTTCATTTTCAACTTCCTGAAACAGATATGACTTTGTGACTTACTTCAAAACTGAACTTAGCACAGGTGAACATGGACTTATCAATGCCCAACAATTAGAGATTCTTTTGTTCCAACTATGTTCTTTACCTCTCACTATATGAAAAGGTTGAGCTCTATCTGAAAAAACAACAAGAAATAGTTCCTTCTGTCCTTTATTTTTTGTTTCTGCAGTCAGTCATAGTTGTTTTATTTCTTAGCCTCTTACACCTCAATAACTTCTTTTATACATTCTTATTTGTAGCTAGATTAGAGCAAGTAGTATCACCAGACATGCACACACTCCGTACTACTTTATTCGACGGTTAACAACAACACATGTGAGAGCTAAACCAGATAGACGATCAATGGGAAATGTGGAATCAAAACACACAACACAACAGACAGTGATAAGATTAGACGAAAAGGAAAGACAGATATACTCAGTTTTGAGTTGCTTGTGTTTATTCAGGGCTTGCGCCAGATTCCGATACCATCAGTTGGGCAGAAACTAACTTCAGGGCATTTATACTTCTCCAAGAAGTTCAGTTCTGGAAAGTACAGTTGGCTCAGCTCCATCCAGTCCACTTTCATCCTGGGCAGAAATTTCAGACGCAAAACCTGAACTTTGCATTCTGTTGGCGTCTCAGGTGGAGACTTCCCAAATCCAGTAAGTTCGGTTCCTCCTTTAATGTAGAGCTTCTCCAGATTAACTAGTTTTTTAGGCTCAAGCCATTCGGGAAGAACTGCATCAGGAAAGCACTGCATGTCCAGTTTCCTCAGTGTCTTGGGAAGCACTCGTTTCTCAGGAGCTTCCAGTTTCTTGTGGAAAATCCTGGTCACCGTTCTTTGTAAGAACCGAGCAGTACTGGCCCCGTCTTTTGTTTTCAGCTTGTTCTGAGGAGGTTCATTCATACGTCCCCACACCACTTTCAGTTTTTCCAGCTTTCTAAACTTTTCAATCGCCTTGATCAGTTCAGCTACACCAAAATCCTTATCATTTATCGTGACGCTCAACTTTCTCAGGTTCTCCAAGGACCACAACTCATCCAGCGTACAGAATATACCCCATTGAACATCACTAACCACAAAGCCCTTGAGAACCTCTAATTTACGTAGCCATGCCAACTTCTTGGGCATGCCATCAATCATGTAGCACTCTGACATGTCCAAGTGGGTGAGATTCTTGAGCGAACTTATATTTTCTGGAATTTTCTCCAGGTTATAGCAAGCTCTGAGGTCCAAGACGATCAGTTTACGAAGCTTGCAGACAGCATCGTCCAGTGTTTCAATTCTGGAGATCCCTTGAAGACTTAGAAGTCTGAGTTCAGTCATATTCTTCAAGTGCTTCATAAGCTCAAGATTCCCTACCTCAATGTGACGCTGTGGGGTTCTTTCCCATCTTCCCAAATAAAAGACCTTAAGCGCCGTATTTTTTGATAGATGACCCAACTTCTTCTTCTGTAATGGTTTCTCCTCGGAGAACCACTTGAATGTGAAATCAGGGAACCTCTCGGAAACATTGAACACAGTTTCAATCCGCTCTGCTTCTCGCATATTGTTAGCCTGTGCTTCTGATTGGCTTGACGACCCTTCCACAAGGCAGACCTTCTTCAAGTCTGATTTGTTCATGGTTGATTTTTCCCCTTTGTAATACATGTCAAAAAGTCCAATCTCCTTGGAGATAAGAACCACAGAAGAATGGACGAACGGGGTCATCTTATAGCAGTTTGGCTCCACTTTGCGTTTGTTTTCAACAGGCTCAATCAACTTCTTCTCCACAAATTCTTTAAGAATTTTCTTCATAGTTACTTCCGGTTTGACTTTAGCACGCCTACGGAAGCCCTCTTCAGGTTGTATGAATTCATCAGGCAGAATACTTTCACCAATCCACCAATACATCAACATTGTTCTGTTCACCTCTTGATTCTCCGGGAACACAGCGAAGCTCAGCAGACAAATCTGAAGGTGAGGAGTACTACTAAGCTCCTCTAAGTTACGTTTTACATATTTGAAAACTTGTAGTCTTTTGAGATCTTCTTCATTTGCGTGGATAGCAGGCAAGCAAACAATGACTTTCCCATTATTTTCCCTAACGCGGTCCTGAGATTCTGATTCTTGCTGTTTCCTACGTTTGGGGAGCAAAGGGACCTGGAACACTAAGTTAAAGATCTTCTTGTTGATGTCTTCCAAGTCTTTCTTCATAAGTTTGGTCAACTGAGTTTTCGAGAACTCCACTCGTTTGAGAAGAGAGTCAAGTGGATGAAAATGTTTCGTCACCTCATATCCAATGTCTTTGCGAAGTTCTTGCACCTTAATCAGGCCCTCCTTCAGCAAACGGAGATTATTTTGCAGCTTAGGAATCACATTTTCTGAATCCTCCTGGCCAACTAATATAGCAGGTGCACTTGAAACTGATTCAAGGCTCTTGTTTTGGTTGTTGAGCTCAGCACCAGAGCTCCTAGAGGTTGTAATTATCTGGGATGGAAGAAGCTTTGTATGCAACTGGTCCACAATCTTGAGGATCTCCTGGATTGTAGCCTTTGGATCATCTTCTGGATTTGGCTTCTGTGGTGAGGAGTTCTTAGAAGTCATGAACACTTAAGTTGTCAAAGCCTTTCTTCTCAGCTCCAACAGAAAGAACCAATCTGCAAAATCGTGAAAGAAACTAAAATGTTAAGATCTTATTTACAGAAGAAAAAGTTCCAAAAAAATTGCACTAGTTATAACTCAGAATGCTATACATCCTACGTACTCTCTTTCGACTGAAGCTATTAAAAGAAGAAACTGAAGAAGTAAAATCAAAGATTCAAAAGAAAAAGATCTTAGATAGTCACAGAGAATAGGTGAAACAATAATGGTCTTACTTCCTTTTGACAAAAAAATCTAGAGATCACCATAACCAAATCAGCAATCAAACTAAAAAAAGTCGTCTGTCCCCTTTCCCTTTTTGTTTAAATATTTTTTTTTAAAACATTTTCTTACCTGTTTGCTGTTCCTCTCGTACAAGAAGCGAGTGTCGGTCTAACCAGCAACATTCAATTGTCAAGTATGACAAAATTAATGAATAAGAAAAGACTCGAGAGTTTTTAAAGGTTTTAGAGTTCAATACTTAATTCATTAAACTTAATTCTGCATTGTGTTACGATATAGTAGAGTAGATTAGGTTAGTGTCAATGAATTCATTAAATTCTGCAGGGGACAGACGACTTTTTTTTGTTTCTTTCTCTTCTCTGCTTTAATCGAACCCATGAGGTGGAGCATAGCCCACAAACCAAACGAGCTACCACGATCAGGTTTCATAATTTAAAGGACTATTTTTTTTCACATATAGCACAAGAACAAGTTATGGTTTCAAAAACTGCAATTATTTAAAAATCATTTACTATTATCACAAATTTAATAATCAAAAATGACAAAACCTTTTTCTTAATGAGAGAAATTAGAATGAAATTCCTAAATATACCCCCATAATGTTTTGATTGTGCAGTACAACTAAAAAATAAATAAAAACTTTTTCATTTAAATTATACTTAACAAAGCTTTTATTTTTCCTTTTTTAAATGCAATTAAAGAAAAGCGTAACAATCGAAATTGAAGAATCGAAGGGAGAACGATTGATCCAGCCCTAGAAGAAACGCTTCAATGCCCTAAACAGAGTCAGTGGGAAATTGAGAATCTTTTCAAGTACTAGTGGTTTCAATGGCGGCGAAAAGCATTCTTCTTGCGGCTTCTTATAAACAGATACTCTTCTTCTTCTCTCACAGATTCTTGAGTTTTTGCCAGCTTATCTTGGAACAGGTTACATCAGCCATACTGATCTTAAAGCATACATATGTGAGCATGAAATGTACAATAGACATCAGAAAGTTCCCATCACAAAAGAATACAATGTCATCATTCTCTCTATGCATAAAGTACGTCACGCTAAAATAGACATCAGAAGGTTCAATCATAAAGCATACAATGTCATCATCTCTATGCAGAGAAGAGTTCATGGTTGAGCAGTAAACTAGAAGAAACACAATGTAGAATGAGTTTAGACACCTGTAAAATGCAACATCTCTTTCTCTTAATCACTTGCCTATTATGAGTTTAGCCCTGGCATCTCCTTTGTTGATCTGGAACTGATCTGTTAATCCAAAGTGAGCCATTAAAAGCCATACGAAGTTGATTAGTTCACCGCCTCTGCTGAGTTGCTCCACGTGTGCTGTAGAATCGCAATGACACGCTGCATAACAGAGAAGTTCCACCCACACTTTGCTTAATATCTCCCATTTGTCTTTCCCATACTTCTCCTCCAGCTGCCCAAGGTCCTTGGCCAGCCTGCTTGCATCAAACAACACAGACTTGCTTCGATCTCCCTTGACTCCCATCGGATCAATATCACTGTTGACGTCAAGGATTGTGTCGCTGGCTAACTTCACATCTCTACTGTTCTCGATATGCCTCCTGTGGAAGAACTTGTCAGTTTCAGCCATTGTGTCTCTGAATCTGATCTTACCAATTCCAGCAACCTCTGACATGAGACCAGGTTGCAAGATCAGGAGGTACATCATGTAGTCTGAGAGGATTTTGCTAAACTCACGGTAACTGTAATGTTTAGTTTCATCATTGCCCTCGAGGATAGTATCTTCCTGTTGGTAACAGAGCTCCGTTGCAATGTGCCACATCAAAAGACTCTGGTCATAATCGAAGTTTGTTACATAACTCACCAGTTTCTCGCGGTCTGCATCCTCTGGCAGGTTGTCTCGCAAAGTCCATTGACCTCGAGCCAAAGATATCCTTTTGGCGTTTTCAGGACTGTCTCCAAACTTTGACTTGTATCTCAGCTCCTTGAACATGAACGCCCACAGTTCTTTAGTCATGGGCTCTCCGTGTACAAACAGCGTCTTGTAAACCAAAGCAAGCGTATCCGAGATGTCGAAGAAGTCGCTGAACCTATCCCACACAAACTTGATGAAATGAGGAATGCGGGATAGGAACCCGAAATAGAAAGGGTAAACAGTTCTACGAGCCCAAGGATGTTTTCTTGATGTCTCATTGACTTTGTGGCTGATCCTCTTGTGCACAGCATTGATCAACTTGGCAATCCATCCACGAAGTGTTTGGATGACGAAGTTGAGTTTTTCAAATGGGTAAGCGAAGGCATTCCATGCGAAGCGGCGGAAACTACCTCTTGCGTCGTGGATCCTCTCTACCTCTGCTTTTGTAGCGAAAGCTAGAAAGTTGAATACGTTAATGCTTCCACACCATCTCCGGTGGAAGAATCTCGTCGTGAGCACTTCATGCGTCTGAACTCTTGAACACTCACTACTACCTTCTATGATACACGGTCTGTTACCATTTTTGGTACACTGATGCTGGCACTTTTGCTCTTTCCAACGCAACTTTCTTAGACCAAGTAACCAGTTGAAAGCTTTATCTTTCCAGGACGACAGAGCCTCTTCAGGGTCGTCCTTCAAGCTACTTAGTGCAGCATACGTCCAGTCAGAGAACAGAAACAAGAGGATGGATATTAAATCCAAAGCTAGGCCAACTATGAACAGCGTGTAGGTAACCTTGACATCAGCTTCATGAAATTCTCTCCCTTTGTTGGGTTTCTTATGAAAGAGTATGAAGGCTGCCACAAGGGTACCTGAAGCAACAACCCGTGAGACACTTCCAATAGCGGTGTGGAGAACTGCGATCTTGGTGAACAGAGCATCATAGAGGAAACCAAGCTCAATCTCAATGATACGCAAAGCTTCTTCTGGATCATGCAAGTTCTCAAAGATCTCTAGGCTCTCGTCACGCTCCCTGAAGCTAAAGATTAAGTTGACTACAAGGCCTTTGAATGTGTTGAAGAACTTGTAAGCATACTGAACAATCTCAAGATCGTGCAACGCCTTTCTTACCTGTTTCTTGTCTCCAGACAAGGCCGTTGATTGATGCTGCGACTCTTTGCTTTCTCCAGACAAGGCCATTGATGGATGCACTAACTTCTTAGGCCTAGAATCCTTGTCAGGCTCATCAATCAGTATGATCTTTGTGGGTAATCTTGCCTCTTTCTTGGCCTTGTACTCCTCCATGAGCTTGGCGTAGTTTGGTCCTGGATCTGGCGCTTGAATCATAGAATCCCTAAACTTGTCCAAACTCGCACTATACAAAGCCGTTGTCCTTTCCAGATACTTAATAGTACCAGAAGCAAACACTAAGATAATAATCAACAAAAGGCTGTTGGGAATAGACTGGAGAACCACATAGACACCAGCAATTGCCTGAAAGACAAGCCCAAAGACATGTCTAAGCCAAAGAGCGTTATCTTCAAGTGCAAAAGCTGTGATTGTGTCTGGTCCACCAAGATGCAAGAGCAAGAATGGTGCCCATAAGGCCATGAGCTTTTTGTCCTGTGGAGGATCATCAGGTTTTGATTCTTTACCTTGATTCTTGGAAATGAGACCAACAGCGAAGTTAGCAGACCAATCTGCTAAGAGATAAGAGGACCAAACGAGCATGATCAAGAGCCTTCTTGGTGTTCGTTTCCTTAGAGGAGAGAAGCAAATGAGGATTGCTTGAAGGGAAAGACTCAGAATGATTGCTCCTCTTATGTTCCATCTATCCCACACATCCTTGATGTGTTTTGGTATCACGTCCACCATTGTTTGCTTCTCTCTCTCTCTCTCTCTCTCTCTCTCTCTCTCTCTCTTAAGTTTCACTTGAGAAATTTGTGGTTCTTGCCTTTCCCTCTCTTGATGTGGTTTTTTTTCTTTTGGTCTCTCTCTGTTTTCTTTTGGTTATTGAGATGATTCTTTCCTAGATTTACTTGACAAGTCTGGGGCCTGTGGAATGTGTTTGGGAAGCCATTGATGCTCTTTTTCTTTTTCTTTTCTTTTCTTTTTTTACCAGAGGACTCACTCAGGGAGAGAGACGACGACTCAGCGACTCAGGTTTGTTTTTTTTCTGCGAATTAAAAATTCCTATTTTGCATTTTCTCGTATAATTCTTGCAAATTGTTTATTAAAAAATAGTCAGTATTCATATCGTAAAAATCTACTTTTTTTTTTAATAAGAAAATGATTCTATTTTCAATTTTTTTTTAACATTTTTTTTGTTTGCGGGGACTGAACTACTATTATTGCCGGGGGAGTGACTTGAGAGACGACTTAACTATTTGGTCTTTCTTTGATAAACATGCTGAATAATAAAAAAAACAATATCTGACAGCTGTTGGATAATAATAATTAAAGCTCATTTATCAGAAGTTGAGCTCGCGTCGTTTAAGGAAAATCATTGATTAACTAAACTCGAATTTGAATTTTTAAGCTATGGTTTCACTCTTAAGACTGATTATTTTGTCTATAATAGAGTTATCAGTATGTTATTTTAAGACTGCCTTGGGTTAATCGAGTCAGTATTAGTGACTGTGACCAATATGGCCTTAGCTTACAAATTCGCCAACTTGAACGATGGATCTCGGTTGCATAAGTTCTAAGTTAAAACACCTTCTGAGAATGTGAATTCTTGTTCTCTGTTTGGATCATTTTGACATTTGTGTCATCAGTTTCCTGGAATCTTGTAAAGAACTTCGAATTGAACACATACAGAGAGCTTTATTCTTGATTTTTGTAGGACAAAAAGGATCAGCCTTAAGGAGAGTTCACTTTTGGATCGCAGGAATCAATCAAGCTCACATAAATGAGGTATCAGCCAAACAGAAAATAGACACGAAGGACCTGAGCTACAATGCAGATGATTCAATAGCAGATAACTGCTGGTAATGATACGACAATGCAAACAGTTCAAGACACCATTACTCTTTGAAACGAAAAAAAGAACACAACTGGAGCAAACGGAAAAAAAACTAATGTTGCTCCTACTTCTGCGGTTATTCGAGGATCACTTGCCTATAATCAGTTTGGCTCTGGCATCTCCTTGGTTGATCTGGAACTGGTCTCCTAATCCAAAATGAGCCATCAATAGCCAAACAAAGCTAATGAGTTCTCCACCTTTGCTTAGCTGAGCTGCGTGTTCTATAGCGCCACACTTAGTTGCTGCATAAGAAAGCAACTCAACCCACACTTTGCTCACTACTTCCCACATGTATGCCTCGCCCTTGGCTTCCTTCAATCCTTGGAGCTCATTTAAGTTGAGCTCCTTTAAACCCTTAAGCTCTTTTGCCAGCATGCTCCCATCAAACAGCACGGACTTGCTTCGATCACCTTTCACGTCGATAGGTTCAGCTTTTGCTGGAGCCGTCACAGATAAAATTGCATTGCTGGCCTTCTCTATGTCTCTGAATCCGATATGTCTCCTATCGAAGAACCTCTTAGCCTCCTCGCACGTGTCCCTGAATCTTATCTTTCCAATACCCACTACAGCTGACATTAGAGTGGGTTGCATCATCATGAGGTACATCATGTAGTCTGAAAGGATTTTACTAAACTCACGATCACTATGGCTCTCTTCAGTGCCTTGTTCTGTTTGGTATAGTAGCTCAGTGGCAATATGCCACACAAGAAGGCTCTGATCATAATCCATTTCCATCACATACCTTAGAAGTTTCTCACGCTTTCTCTCTGTTTCTCTGTCTTCACCTTGGATATCTCGCAGAGTCCAGTCACCTCTAGCTGAAGATACTCTCATGGCGCTTTCTGAGTTGTCAGCAAAACGGGATTTTTTCAAAACCTCTGCGAATATGTGCTCCCACAGATCTATGGTGAGACGATCACTGGATGTGAAGATGAACTCCTCTAGCTGAGCTTGGATCCCAAAGAAGTCCATGAACTTTCTTATCAGATACCCAAGCAGATGAGCAATGAAGAATGTCCAGTATATCCAACCCCTAATATGATCTTCATTCAGCCATCTTCTATTCTTGCACAAAAGACTTATCTTACTGTCAAACCACTTGTAGACTTTAATACTTGCATGTTTTATGGCGTCGAAACAGAACTTAACTGCTTTTCCAATCCCTTTGAAGACGGCTCCAATGCGAAAGAATGCGATAAGCCAATCAAAGGACAAGTGTATCAAACCCTTGGTGTGATGGATTGGCGTCGGCCTTATCCAAAGGCAGTATTCGATCAAGTTGTGTGCATGTACGTACTCAGACCACCTGCGTACCATGAAAACAGTGTGGAGCACTTCATGACACCTTTTATCCGTTCTATCCTTCAACTCCCACTTTTCTTCCTTCTTCTTCTTTAACCTCAGGGAAATGAGAATCGGGTTTATAATCTTGTCGAACCAGTTAACTTGTCCAACTGCATGAGACGTTTTATCCTCGGCACTCTTGAAGCATTTGTACGTTTCCGTCTTCAACCCTCTGGCCCCCAGAATCCAGTTAAGGAAGTCGTCGAACTTGGTCTCTGGATCGTCCACCTCGTCCTTCATCTTCCTTAACCTGACAAACGTCCAGTCCGATAGACAGAACATGATGAGAGCAATAGAATCCAGAGCTATTCCACCTATCAGCAATGCATAAGTAAGGCCAACATCAAATTCACCGTAGTCTTTCTTGTCCTTGTATTGGAAGATGCGAAAAGCTGCTATAAGGCATCCAAGAGCAATGAACCTGAAGATGACTCCTATCCAATTATGCAGAATCTCAGCTTTCGTGTAAAGAGCTTCGTAGATGAAGTTGAGCTCAACCTCTAAGATTCTTAGAGCTTCATGTGGTTTCAGCTCGCTAAAGAATCGCTTGCTTTCAGCTCGTTGTTGAAAAGTAAAGATGAGATCAACCACAAGACCCTTGAAGATATTGTAGTACTTATAAGCGTACTGGAGAATATTGAGTTCAGTCAAGTCATCAGGCTTTACCTTAGCACCGGCTTTTGGATCCTTCTCTGCCTCTTCAATCTTGATGATCTGTGTAGGCATCTTCATAACTTTCTTAGCTGCGTACTCCTCCATGAGCTTCGCGTAGTTTGGTCCAGGATCAGGCCGCTGAATCATTGAGTCTTTAAACTTGTCAAGACTCGCCAGGTACAACGCTAATGTCCTCTCAACATACTTGATCACTCCTGTCGCAAACACCAGCAAAATGGGTTTCCAGAGAGCGTTGCGTAACGACTGGAGAAACACATAAATGGTTGCGATTGCTTGGAAGCCAAGACCCAACAAGTGCCTGAGCCATAGCTCATTATCTTCGAGGGCAAGAGCAGTGATTGTATCTGGACCACCAAGATGCAAGAGCAAGAAAGGAACCCAGAAAGCTAACAATTCTCCATTCTCTTTCGGTTCACCAGGCTCTGGATCATCTCCTTGACTATCAGAGATTTGTCCGGCGGCGAAGTTGGCTGCCCAATCGGCTAGAAGATAAGCTGACCAGATGAGAGAGAGTAATACCTTTCTTGATGTTCGTTTTCTTTGAGGTGCAAAGAAAATGAGAAATGTTTGAAGGCTAAGACTGAAGATTAAGGTACTTCGGATACTCCATGCGTCCCATATGTCTTTGATAGGCTTCGGGATTGCGTCCACCATTCTTGATCAGTTCCTGATTCTTTGGAAACGACAAGAAACTTGTGATGGTTTCTCAGACACAACACAGATGCATCTAAAGAGGTTTCTGACTTCTTTCTCTTTTTCTCGTGAAGTATAACTTTTTTTTATTAAGAAAAACAAAAAAACAAACCTTTGGTTTTGTGTGTGAAGGTTTGAGTTATTCAGGGAAGACAGCCATTGGAGGCACCTTGAGCTTAGTCAAACGTGTTCTTAAGTCTTTTTTATTTAGTTTTTTTTTTCTGTTTATATGAGTTTTGAGAAAAATTGTTTGTTTCTTACTTGCTTTTTCATTTTTTACCGTTTAATTTATTTTCTTTGTCATTTATCTAAAAAAAAAAATTAAAACACTTGTTCAAAGCCCCCACTGGTTATCTTCGATAATGAACAGAGAGACCAGGGAATATATGCTATATTTTATCTAGTCCTCCTTGCTGTATGTATTTAAAGCTACTCTTTTTTATAGATTTTATGGGATTACCAATGCTTAAATATTTTTTTATCAAACCTTATCTAAAATTTTCTCTTGTCTTTATCCTTTCATTTTGTTAATCCTATATTACTATATGGTTAAGGAATCAGTAATCAAATAACTCTAGTTAGATATACGAGGTTACCTCGCATGGCCTTAGAAATTGGGAAAGGGAGACAACGGACAAAATCTGCCCATGTGAGGATGTGAACACAGAACACTTTGTTAGTACTATTTATTATTCTCCAAGAAACCTGCTCTTAAAAGTAAAGAATAACATTAACTATATATATTATCCACAAACACTACTAGTATATTTTAATTTTCCTATATACTCCCTGCTAAAAGTTCGTATAAATGATTAAAGCTAAAACTCGACAGTAAATCGTTTTTTTTTGCAACAAAAAGAAACTAATACCGAATTATATTCTAACGAAATAGAATCCTCTTTGTCATTTTCTATCATAATCACTTTTTTCCTCGTGGACCCTACCTGGTAGCAATTATTACCATATCGGCCAATCACTTTGAATCCGAAAAAGACGGAACGCTACCTTTATTTTTAAAAATAATTTCTCCAAATAAAACTGAATTTTTTGTTTTGGCTCACAAATAATTGAATTTCACTGACCAAAATACAAAATCCTTCATTCTTTACTGGCCCAATTAATATGCTTTAATTTTACTGACCAAACAAAAAAAAAATTCCACGTTTGGCATGTCATGTGATGACAAATTCCCGGAAACCGAGTTGGCGTACCCGAATTTATATTCTAATGCTACGTATTTAATATTACCAATACAGCTGGACACAAGCTAAAAAAATTACAGTTGGGTATACTATTTTACATAAAATATAAATAGTAGTAATAAACAATTGTATAGTTGGGGTAGTTTTTAAAAAATAAAGCTATGGAAATACACTATTACAACGACTGTATTTCTGCCAATATTACGACGACTTTATATATGGGTCTTTCTTTATTATATTCCTAAACCATGGCGTATATCTATGTATACATCAACGTGGGGACGTCGTTTTGTAGTTTGTACTTTATATAGTTTTCGTTACCTTTAAAGTTAAATGACCATTTGTTCTAATCGCCATTGAAAAGGTAGTTTCTTGGCTTCTTGCGATGATTAGAAACGTCGTTATTGTAGAAAATATATATACGGTGTGGACGTGTGTTCCCGGAAACTCTATATATACAGTATTATAATTATTTTTACTAAACATATTATAATTTCCGTTAGTTTTCATATTCAATGTATTATTATTATATATATATATTTTTTTTTGTAAAGACCAATTAATCTAGGCTTTGTTTTAGTTGATTAATCTTTGTACCGATTAGATCAAAATGTAACTGTGTCTAATAAACTATTTTGTTTTGGTTATGTCCAAACTGCTAACATCAAATGAGTAACTAAAGTGTTGAAGTCATTCTCACATCTCTCTCTCCTTTGCCCTTTTTTTTTTCTTCTCTTTCTTCTTCTTTCTTCCTTCATATTTATTTATCTTTTGTTTTTCAAAAGCTCTGCTTGAATATGGCTCCAGAAATTTCAAAGCTAGGAGAAGGCAAAGGCAACTTCATCGATCGCTTCACTGAACAATTTAATCAATGGAAGAAACGCGAGGATGAAAATAACAAAACTTCCAAAACAGATCATCTCTCTGCAGGAACCTTAAAGAAGAGGGAGGAGAAGGATGAGGAGGATCGTGTGGAAACCAATTCTTCACTTCCTGGCCACGTGATATACGGTTTTGACAACGAGATCAAGTCCTTGAAGAACTTTTTGTTGGATCAGAAGGTCTACAATCAGTTCAAGACTCTTGTGGTTGTAGGAGAATACGGTGTGGGGAAGACAGCATTATGCAAGAAGATCTTCAACGATGATGATGTGAAGAGTGTTTATGCTCCAAGAATTTGGGTGTCTATGAATAGCAAAGAAGGCCTTAGTGGGAAGATATCTGTGTTGACGAAGATCTTAAAGGGTCTTGGAGTTGAAGATGACATGTTAAAACGCGTCCATAAGGAGGCAAAAGACGAAGCTGGAGACAATCAGGAAGCCGAAATTAATCAAGAAGCTGGAGAAATTGATAGAGAGACGGCGGAAGAGAAGGAGCTCTCTGCTCTGCTCTATGCACTTCACTTGAACCTGAGGTGGAAGAAGTATCTGATTGTGTTTGATGATGTGCGAGAAGAAGACAAATGGGATGAGAAGCTTCAGGACGATGAGGAGAAACTCAAGAAGGATAAGAGATGGGGAAAGTATCTTTCAGATGGATTCCCTAAAGGTTCTGGTGGAAGAGTCATATACACAACCAGGGATGAGAAAAAGAATCTGGCCAAGAAGCTAGTTGCAGAGGAACACGAGATCCATCGTCTTTGGCCGCTGTCTGATCCTCAGAGTGTCTGGGATATATATGAAGCAGCGCTCAAAGAGAATGAGGAGGAAGACCCTCCAAGGAACGACAAGAAATGCATAGACGAGCTGATGAACAAGTCTCGTGGTCTTCCTCTAGCTATTAGACTGATGGCCACGCTTCTTCCCGTGTTTCTTGACACTGAAAGTACTGCGCCGAACGGTTCGTCTACCAATGGAACAAACGGTTCAGCCAACCAGACCACTTCAGAAGAGAATAGAACTACCCCACCTCTGTCTACTTGAGAAGATTGAAATGCCCTTATTTCATTGTGTTATCAAGTTTGCTTTCGTTTTCTTGATTTCTTTGTCTGTTTGTCTTACTATTGTATTGATAATCCAGAATCTCTATGTAGAACTTTCTCAATGTCAACAATGTTTCTTGAGTTCACTGTCTGAAAGTGTTGAGCTTTTAACTGAACAAACCATAAGAGATATATATGGTTCCTTGTCAGAGTTCTTTACTCTTAGCTCCTCTGCACATGTAGATACAGACATTGTAGATTTTCTCAAATGATCATAATACATTTCTTATTTCCTCATAGCTTCTTTTGAGCCGCAAGCATCACAGAAAAAGCTAAGCAAACACTCTCAAACTCCTTTATTCAACTGTTCACAAACAACAGCACTTGAAAGCAAAACAGCAAACAACAATGGGAAATGAAATGCAAATACACACAACAGCAATAAGAACGAGAAGGAAAAGAAAACAAAGCAGAAGAAAACTTGGGAAATAGTTTATAGTTGCTTAGGCTTGACGTTTTTCGCGCCAGATTCCAATTCCATCGCACGGGCAAAAACTAACTTGAGGGGATTGATACTTATCCAAGAATTCTAGTTTTGGAAAGAGTTCCCTCAGCTCCCTCCACTCCACTTTAAGCCTGGGAAGAAATTTCAGACGTAAGACCTTAACTTCGCACTTCGCTGTCTCGTTAGAGTCTAACTCTCCAAATCCGGTAAGTTCGGTTCCTCCTTTAATGTATAGTTTTTCCAGACCACCAAGTTTTTGGGGCTTAAGCCATGGGGGGAGTTCCGGATCAGGAAAGCACTGCAGGTCCAGTTTCTTCAGTTGCGTAGGAAGCTTTGGAACCTTGATATCCTTTGCTTCTTGGGCAGCTTGAGCCTTAGGAATGAGAGTCATCGTTCTTAGGAACTCCTTTACTGCCCCACCAGTAGTTTCCACTTTCTTGTGTTCATTAATACCTCCCCATGCCACTTTCAACTTTTCCAGATTTTCGAATTCCCCAACAGCCAGGAACAGATCCTTCACGCTGAAATCACCTTTGTTTATTGTAATGCTCAGCTTTCTAAGCTTCTTCAAGTGCACCAACTCAGCCAGCGTGCAGACCTTCTCCTCATCGGTAGCATCACTAACAACAAAGCCCTTGAGAACCTCCAAGTTATTCAGCCAAGACAACCTCTTGGGCATGCGATCTATCATGTAGCAATCCGTAATGTCCAAGTAGGTCAGCGCCTTGAGTGAGTCTATTTTCTCTGGAAGTTTCTCCAAGTTATAGCAAGCTCTAAGGTCCAAGATGATCAGCTCACGAAGCTTACAGACAGCGTCGTCAAGTCTTTCAATTCTTGAGATGCCTTGAAAACTCAGAAGTCTGATTTTAGTCATATGCTTCAAGTACCTCATATGTTCTGGATTCTCTACCTCGATGTGGCGCTTGGCGGTTCTCTCCCATCTCCCCAGATAAAACACTTTGAGCAACTTAAATGTAGGTTTTGATATAGAACTAAACGTCTTCGTCCCTGTTGCTTGATCCTCCGAGAACCACTTGAACGCGAAATCAGGAAACCGCTCAGAGACATTGAACACTGTTTCGATGTGATTCACATCTTGCATTTTTTTAGCTTTTGCTTCTAGTTGGCCTGACGACCCTTCCACAAGGCAGACCTTGTTCAGTTCTGACTTGTGCATGGTTGGCTTCTCCCCTTTATGATAAATATCAAAAAGTTTTAACTCCGTTGAGATGAGAACCACTGAAGAATGAACAAATGGGGGCATCTTGTAGCTATTTGGCTCCACTTTGCGTTTGTTTTCGACAGGTTCAATCAACTTTAGCTCAACGAACTCATCAAGAATGGCCTTCACAACATCTTCTGGTCTGTCTTTAGCAGGTTGAGTGCCCTTCTTGGGTTTGCCGTTTCCAGGGAGAGTGTTCTCTTCTTGTTTGATCTTATCAGGAAGAATGCATTCCCCGATCCACCAATACATGAGCATCGTTCTGTTCACCTCTTGATTCTCCGGGAACACAGCAAAGCTCAGCAGACAGATCTTGCGTTCAGCAGTACTAAGCCTCTTGAATTTCTCTTTAACATCTCTGAAAGCTGCGAGTCGTTTGAGATCTTCTTCATTTGCATGGATACCAGGCAAGCATTCAATACCTTTGCCGTTGTTCTCCCCATCGCCAGCCTCATTGTCTGATCCTCCACCCTTTTTGCGTTTGTTGGGCAACAAAGGGACCTGACACATCAAGTTAAAGATCTTCTTGTTGATATCCTCCAAATCTTTCTTCATACCCTTGGTCAACATAGCTGTGGACGATCCCTTTTCCACTTTTTTAAGCAGTTTTTCAAGTGGAATAATATGTTTCCCCACCTCCTCAGCAACTTCACAGCGAAGATCTTGCAGTTTTACCACGTCCTCCTTGAGCAAACGTAGGTTACGTCTCAGCTTAGGAATATAACGCTCGCTATCATCCTGCTCAGTTGAAGAAGATGCAGGGAGACTCATCGTTTTCTTCAGCCCCTCATTCTCAGGGACTTGTAATGAGTTGGTGAGATCAGCAGCTGCGACGCTTCTAGACGTTTTCAGTACTTCTTCCTTTTGGGTTGGAGGAACAAACTTCTTATGCAAATTCTCCACGATCGTGAGGATATCTCTGATTGCTGGCGTTGGATCATCCTTTGGCTTCGGTGGCAGCGCCTCCGTATGATTATTCGGCGGCAGCATCTCCGTCTGCTGCTGCTTCGAGGATTCCTCGGAAGGCATGACCAAAGTTAGTGGTCAAGACCTTTCTTCTCAGCTAAATCTTGAAAAAGTAAACAGACCAAAAATGTTACATGTCTGAAAGTTTACAGAGACACAGACTCGTACTCTTCTGTCAGAATCTATCTAAACGTAAACTACTATGTCTTTCTCTCTCTCTGTCTTTCTTTCTTTCTCAACTCAAGCAAAATAAAGGATTCAAGAAGGAAAAACTGTGAATAGTCAAAGAGCGAAGAATAAAATTTACTATAGATCGAAGCGATTCCATAAGTAGAAGCAGTAAGAATGGATTAATATTTGCTGCTGACCATTTCAAAAACGATTCAAGAACATCAAACATTTCTGCTGGTTCGTACCTGTTTTCCCGGAGAAGATGCAACTCTGCGTCTTCCTTGCAACTTCAGTCAATTATCAAAACAGACCAAAGAAAATATGAATCAAACCTGAGAGAGAAAAGAAAAAGTAAAATTAACATTTTTATAATTTTTTTTGTGCTTTGTCTACAACCTTGTTTGTTTCTAGGCAAAACAAGTTATTGAAATTTAAAATCAACAGTAAAAATATAATATTGATTAATTTATTAATTCAACAAATCATGTTGGAAATAAATTTAGAGATATTTTAGCAATTTTGCTTAATAGTTTTTTAGATAGGTTCAAAAGATATTAGATATAAACTACTATGGTCTTAGTAACATGATTGATAAGATTATCTGATTTTAATCTCTGAAATTTTGACCATGTGATCACATTGTGGAATTCGAAATCGCCTAAAGATGGGAGCGGTCACACAATCTAGTAGCTGGACAGGAGAGGCCATTTCACTTGAACTTATTTTTATGTTATATTATCTTAGAGTAAATGGTATTAAAAGATAAGTGGTTATACATAGATGTTGAAATAAATTCATCCAGAGATAACAAACTCAGAAACATCACTCAGCCTTAATATCATGCAAAGAACTAAATCATGTATCAATCCTACATGATATTAAGAAACATCACTCAGCCTTAATTTCTGTACAGAAATTCTTTCCGTGTGTTTGGCAAAACTCTAACAACGCGATTTGACGTCCAAAGTAAGATCATATAAAAATATTACTCATAAGCACAGTAAAAAAGCGCTGATAGTATAACCAAACAAAATCCTCCGTACACTATCCGTTAAACTTACCATCAGTTTTGTGATGTATTAATTTAGGCACTAGAAAGCTTTTAGATAGAAAATCTATTCTTTTTTTTCAGAAACATCCGTCTATAGAAATATCTGTTTTTCTGTGACTTTTTAGGAGACTAAATGAGCATCACAAGATCTTGACTGCCTAGTTCAGGACCCGACTCGCCATTCTTTTTAGAGGATGAACCTGTATCATCCATTTGAGAGTTGCTCTGGATGCGTTTGGAGACTCATCACACAAAAAAATAACTCTGTAGAATGATTAAATAAAAAAACTCATACACTAAAACAATATTGATATATTTAATAAAAAATGCATTATTATATTTTCCTTTAAATTTTTTAAGAAAATAACAATTTATTATAAAATGAAAATAAATAGAGATATTTTAGTTTAATTAGCTATTAATAACAAAACTTTTTAAAATATATGTATATCTATATTTAATTTTAGGAAAATAGATACTCCTCTAGTTCATGATATAGGATGTTGAAGAAATCTTTTGTTGTATTTTATAAGATATATTACCAGTTTTTATGCAGATTCCAATTGTTTTGATATATTTTACTCTTTAAATTCTACAGATAAAATTATGTGTCTTGAATAGTTATTAAATGATGATTTTATAAAAATACATTTTTAGCTAAAGCATCTTGTACAATGAAACAAAGATTTTTTTGTATTTTTTGTATTTTTTTTTGTCAACACAAATATTTTTTGTATCAATTATAAAAATTTAAAATTTTTGATCCACCATATAAAATTGCTAAATAAAATGATATTTAGAAAAATAGTTTGAAATTTTCTACTAGGATTTATTTTTGAGAGAATTTCAACAATGAACTAATGTAGAAGAGAAAATAGAGAGGATTCTCTCGCTTGTCTCTCTATCAAAACTATTTCGCTCTATCATAAATTCTTTCTCCCCTTCGATTGCTACTGTTGGTGGTTGATTCTTTCCTTTCCTTCGAAGCATGCAGCATTTTCCGGCTAGAGACATGTTTACATAGATCTGGTGGAGGAGGTCTGTAATCAAAGTGGCAAAGTTGTTGTTTTAGGTTAGCCATTTACCAGTTTTGTAAAGCATTAGTATTCCAGTTTAATTACCTTAGCCGGGTTAATAAGAATATTGGTTTATGCGGTTTGATTTTAATTTTAATTTACTGGTCCTCTACTTTTGTGCTGCTTTGTAATTAAAAAAAACAAACAAACAAATAAATTAAAATACGAAAACCCTTTGATAAAAAAAAGTATTGGTTAACTTTTATGATAGCTAGTCAGGTTAAATTATTTGAATACACGTGGGAGATAATTACTGAATGAGAACAAAAGTACGTGACTTTTCATTTTAGGGGACACTTTGGTAGGGAAGTTCGATAAAGAAAGACCAGTGCGAGGAGGAAACGAATAAAGACATCTGAATAATAAGTTATTTTCAATATACTAAAAGTTAGGTGAGCTGTAAATTGTATGAATACAGTTGCTATAATGCTATTATATACATGGGCCAGACGTATAAATGGCAGTATCAGTATGCTACCATGACCTCACATTTTAAATAATGAAAATATTAGTAAGGATAAGTTATGTCTACATGTTTGCGAACAAAAAAAATCACGTATTCCATCTCGCACGGTTTTTAGTAGTACTACTTGTTTGATTATAATTCTAACCACTCGAGGAGAAAAAGTCTCCTCTATATAATTACAAGTGGCAGCCAATTAATTTCCTGGAGAGCATTGACTGACTTAATGGACAAGTAGGCTCGTTGTGAAATAAATATCTGTTTATTCTCCAAAAAAAGAAAAAGTAAAAAAATATGTAGGGCCTATAAACTAAATGTTCAAGTCAACTAATTAAAATTTTGAAATAGTATAAAATTAATTTGTGAAATAGCAAGAAAATAAACTATATATACTAAATGATGGTTTGGATACGGGATACTAATGTAAGTTTTTTTTAAAAAAAATAGTGTAAGATTAATTTGTGAAATAGCAAAAAAAAAAAGCTATATATATTAAATGATGGTTTAAAAGGTCTTGCTTTTACTGTAATTTTTTTTTTTATCAAACATTGTTTTTTATATATATAATTCAGAGGTAAATCAAAGCTTATGGAAGGGTTTAAACTAATATTTGTGGAGAGAGGAAACCCCATAAATAAACGCTCTCAATTTTTCAAATGGGTCGAAAATAAATGCTCATATTTATATAAATGTCTAAACAAATGTGAATAAGTTTCATGCAGTAAGGAAATCAAACCCAAACGTCCTGGACCCATCCCCTACCACTCAACCACAAGCGTTTCGACTGTTTTCTTTGTTTGTAGAACCATAATCTAATCTGTTATGTTAAGTTGCTATTAACAAATACGAAATGTAGTTCAGATATAAACCTTAACATGTTACTTCTTAGTTTAACGAAAATTATTTACAAAACAAGCTGCCTTTATTTATCGATTGGTCTTAAGCTGCTTTGTTGCTAAAATCGTTTGGTCGTAGACTGAAATAAAGAAAGTCTCCCGCATGTTAATCCTTTAAATTTCGAAGCTAACTAGCTATATGATTGACACCAAATTAGATCCTCATTTAGTGATTGATAGTCTATCAGTCTGTACCTGCGTAGCGTAGACTATGCATGTAGTTCATAATGGGTCATCTAGTATATCTTATCTAAAACGAGATGATGTTTACTTTTATCTTATAAGTACCCGGTTTACTTGGAAGACTTTTGAGTGCAATAAAAAAGACAGTTGTCTTGCATGTTTTTTTACCAATAATTATATTTTGAAGAAACTACTCATTCTTATTAATTATGGACTTAAAGATTTAATATTGAAGTTTAATTAAAATACTGTGCAGGCAGATTTTATTTCAATTAATTTTTTATAAAATATACAATTTTCAGTGACAGCAAAATTATCACGTCTTGATCATAACCGTTGGCAAAAAGAATGATATAGTGTAGATAAGACCTGATCTTCTATATTATATCCTTTACTACTCTGCACATGCGAACATTGAATTGCTCAAGTAGTTTGATTTCTACTTTCTAGTTGTTAATTTGCGCGACTTTTAATTGTAATTTGTCGTAAAACTAAAACCCAGTAGTAATAAACTAAAACACAGTATAAGTTTTTAAAAGCTTTTAAATTAGCCTGAAGCTTACTACTAGCTGGGAACAGAGAGCGGGTTTGTTTTGTCTTTTTCCTATAGTATTAATTAATTTACTGGTGGTAGTTGGGAACAGAGAGATTCTCTTGCCTCCTCGGACAATTGCACCATCACCAAAGTAATGGAATCCTCATGTGTTATCATTTCTTCCAAAATCTTAAACGTGGTTTTGACTCGATTTCTGCATTTTTTTGGACCAATTAACTGCAAAGGGGGAGTAATAATTTTTAAAGGGGATAATTTCAAGAGAACTGCTTCATGGTAGAGGCGAACAGCCTATGGCATTATATTTAAGAATAAAAAATAATATCATGGTCGAGGCCGCGTAGAGCCAGCCAATGGCATTATACTTTTTCTAAGAAAATAATAATACCAGAAAACAATTATTCCAATAGCTTATTAGGAAACGAATCCTAAATGAACAAACTTTTTTTTTCTACATCGTCCGAGTGGCAACTCGAACTAGGTTAAATATTTTCGTTGTTTTTACTTCCATACTCATATTTTCAACTTCATTTCTTAAATTTATCATTCGTATTTGTCCAAAGCCCATACGTGTAGTCCGGCCCAAATCCAAACACATGTGAGTATTTTCCATTCCTTATTTTTTTTCCGACAGAACGCATACAATCAATATAGTCCGGTTATTGGTTTTATGATTTTATAATCTATGTTAAAATTATATGTTATTGATTTTATGATTTATAAATCCTAATTAAAATCATGTGTTATTCAATCATACGGATTTATTTATTGATTTGATTTTATAATGAATTTGAGTTGATTTGAGTAGATTTATTTGTTAAAAATACAAAGACTAAAATCCGAAGGGAAACCTTCGGATTTGTAAATATTTATTATTAGATTTGAAAATCCCAATATTTTACCTAGATTTATAAATCCTATACAGATTTCTAAATCAATAAATAAATAACACCCCATAATTTAGTTAATTAATATACTAAAAACTACATTAGCAGGAGTATTACCTTATTAGTATTCCTCAGGGTTGTATCTGAATCATTGTATTTTTAGGTACTATATATCTTAATGACCAAAAAATACTGAATATTAATTATTTTTTTTGTAGTTTTTTTTGTTATTCTTTTCTCTAAATGCAAACCAAATTTAATTATTAAAAACCAAACTAAATTTATACAAAATTTGAATAAAAATGGGATCTATTTTCTAAAGCCCAAAATTTTTATAATAAAACTGAATCAAATCAACTAATTCAATTTTTTATCCTGAAATATATATATATATATATATATATATATATTGTATTTTCTTCTTTCAAGTTTAATTTTCTTACTTGTGTGCTATATGTTAAGTATTATTCAGAATCATAAAAACTTAAATGGCTGTACAAATTTATAATTTCTTAAAAAAATATTAGTATTATTTGTTTTTTTTTTTGCTTCGGCATACACATTTCTAATATATACCTAAAATAAGTTTTTTTCACTAATTATCATAAAATAGGTAATTTAATAACAGAAGATAAATGAAGTAGCGAAAACAATGTATAGCCTAATGATAAAAAAGTCAAGACAATAAAGAAAGACCCAAACATAGATTATTAAACGGGACAATTTGCAAAATACCCTATTTTAGATTTGAAATTTGAAAAATACACTGTTTATTTTTTTTTTTGAAAAATACACTTATTTATATGTAATAAGACTCTTTTGACCTATATTTTAAAAAGCTAATTTAAAAATTCGAATATTAATATTATGATTAACTATTTTAAGATAAAATATATTTAATTATTAAATATACTAAAATAAATAATTGGATAAAATTTGAAATATTTTTAAATTATATCTAATAAAAATATGTTATACTAATTAATCTTATATAGATAGCTTACCTAAAACTTTTTATAATATTATTATTGAGTTATTTAAATTAAAGAACTCTTTTAATCAATTATGAAATATTCAAGGATTAGGTTTAAATAAAACTTAGCCAAAAATTATTCACATATTTTCTTTTCTTCAAAAAAAGAAAAAATATAATAATAAAAAGATTGTAATAATCAACAAATTTTTAAAAAATCAGAAGTTAAAAATTCAGAAATGAAAATTTTAAGATATCAAATTCAAACTAAATTCATATATTTCAAAATTTTAAATAAAATATACAAATACTAATTATATAATTTATCTGTTTTTTTAATAAAAAGAAAATTTAAATATTAAATTTATTGAGATTTTTTAATTAGGTTAATTTAGTAATTTCACTTGTAAAAAAGTGTAGTTTTCAAAAGAATGAAAAGATGGTATAATTTTCAAATTATAATCTCATGATAAGGCATTTATCCAAATTTCCTCTTATTAAACATGGGATGGGATTCTATAGTGCAACTTGTATAAAAAATGAAAAATAAATACCATTTAAACAACTGTATAATTCTGTTTTTGTTTAATGAAAGTACACAATGAATATGATGATAATAAAAAATGTTTAACCAAATGGTAACATCAAATTCAAATTCAAGTAAAATCCAAATAGAGGTATCTCATGTAAATATCTTTACTTACAAAAATACAAAACAATAGTGTCTATTTGGTTGATTTTTTTAGTATGTTTTTATATATTTTAAAAATTCATAACTTTAAATATTATTGTTCTTTTTCGTTTCTTTTCTACTTAAGATATTCACATTAGATATTATCCGTTCAAAGTGCTAATATGGATTTTTTAAAAACATGTGATATAGACTTTTAGTTGTTTAACTAAAAGTGATATATTTAAAATATTTAAATAAAAACAAAAAAATTCAAAATTAACGTCCGTTGAATCTCGTTTTTCAAAATATAGAAGTGTTCGATCAAAAAAAAAAAGAAAAAAAAATATATATATATAGAAGTGTTTTAAACTTGAAAGTTAACTAAAATATATTCGTAACATGGTAGAAAAATATCATCTACAACAAAATCATGGGTATTCCCAACAATCAGAAAGCCAAAGTTATAAAAAAAAAAAAAAGAAATATACTTAACTTATTACATAAGTGACAATTGTTTTGCAAAGTGATGGAAGAGAGAGAGTGAAAGAAGAGCAGATGTTGACTTGGCTTTGTCGAGAAGAAGGCAAAAGGCTCAAAAGACCGAACACTAACTCACCACCAAGAAATCTGATCTTGATCAATCATGGCGGAAACAACTCCCCCAGGTTACTATCTCTCTCTCTTCCTCCATCTTCTTCAGTTTCGGTTTTTGTTTACTTTTCCTTTTTTTCTGGGCCCACCATATATATATATGCACAATGTACGAACATGCTGCAAATTTTTTTTTTTTTTTTTTTTTTTTGAAACAAGGATATGTGTGTGTATATGTGATTGATCAACCTCTGTGTGTATAGGTTGGTGTCTTTTAATTGATTAGGTAATTCAACAATATATATATTTTTTTTTGGTGTTAGTAGTTAAAATCTGGTGGTGTTAATAGTTAAGGTGTGAAGTATTTGACTTTTCTATTAGATTTGAACAAATCTAGAAGTGTTTCATACATGGTTGATTTGTGTCTTTGTTTGCTACCATTTAGTTACCATGTCGTCGAGACAGATGAATATTATGGAAATATAATAAAAGTGATTGATTTTCTGAGTGACAATATCATTTTTGCCAGATAATAAGGATGAGAATTCCCTAGATCCGGATAATGCACCAGCTCATCTACTTAAGAAGGATGAAGATTTGTGTGAAGAGATACTCAATGTTCTGAGAAAAGATGGGCCTCAGAGAGTTTTGCTGGCTGGTAAAGCTGGAATCGGGAAGACGAGGCTGGCCAAGGAGGTAGGCAAGTACGCAGGCATCTATAGACACGTAGAGAAGAATGGCGAGAACGCCACCACCACTAGTAATGGGTATTGCTTTTTGACCCTTTGCTTGCATCTCAACAAGAAGTTCGACAAGGAGGATGAGTGGTCGCTTTACGAGAACATAGCTTCCCAATTATCTGTATACTCGGATTTCGAAGAGACTGAAGTGGATGACAGAGATGAGGACGAGGAGGAAGAGAAGAAAGCCAAAGACTTGTTGGATGAATTGAAGAAGAAGATAGTCAAAGAAATTGCAAAGAGGGAGGTGGCGGCAGCAGAAAAAGAGGCTAAAGCCAAGAAGAGGGGTGTCCCGGAAAATACAAAGAAAAAAGATGAGGCTGCTGAGAAGAAAGCAAAGGAGTTGGCTGAGGTAGAAGCAAAGAAGAAGAGATATCTTTTATTGATTCTTGATGATGAAGGAAGCATGACCAAAGAAGACGTGGTGACGAAGGATTTGAAGCTTGAGAGGTTTCTTATAGATGAGATTCTTAAAGATGAAAAACGTCTAAAAATACTCATCACAAGAAGAAAAGAAGATGAGAAGCCTACTACAGACACTGACTTGGCAACAGACGCAAAGGGAAATGGGTCACAACACGGGGAAGATGACGTAAAAAATGACGAGGATAATGCGTCTGCGTCAGAGGACAAAATAACTGAAGAGGGAACTGAGCCCCCAGCCACGGACAAAGCAAAGGTTCCGGAGGTTGATGTGGGTAGTAGTGTCCCGACTACTGACTTGCAGGCGGCGAATACAAAGCCTTATGATGAAACTGATATGTCAATGGCACTGCTTGACTCAATCGATGAATCTAGCCTGAAGGATATATACGTGTCTACTGTCACGGCAGAGTGGAGAAGCGATACCGAAACGGTATATGGCATGGTAAATAAAAGCAAGAACTTGCCGGCTGCAGTTGCCGTGCTAGCCAATTCCCTCAAGCAGATTACTAGGAGCACTTGCAATCCAGGAAAAGAAGAGATAGAAAAAATAATCAAAAAAGTTCTTTCAGCTGCTGACAGGTCTAATCGACCTGGACCACCTGGTCAAGGTTCTTCTACTGAGAGCCCTATCAATCCAATTATGTGTCTTGCATATGAGCTATTGGAATTCGGGTTCCCGTTGAAAGAAGCCATCTTGGACTGTTTTTGGCATAGCTTAGACTTCTTTGAGCACTGTGGCTGTGTTTACTACCGTGACCTGATCACACAATGGATACTTGAAGGCTACTTTGATCCTGTTAGGTCTGTCGAGAAGGCGTACCAGGACGGTCATTTAATCTTGATGGAGCTTATAAACCGTGGAATGCTGAAGATACAGGAAAACAATGTGGTGGTACCAGAGAGGTCTATGAGCACTTTGATTGATCCTAGACGTCGTGGGCTTTTTGGTAGATCACGGCTTAGATTCTCTAGAGTCTATCGTGGTGACAAGAAAAATGGTATAGGGAAAATCACCCAGATAGATGATATGATTAAAACAGTTCAAGCAAAGAAAGGAGACAAGGTTTCAACAATTCTTGTTAGTGGAGATCGTCTGCGTCGTGAAACTCCTTTAAAGTATTTTAAGAAGCTTGGTGATCTTGAAGTACTTGGCCTGTTCGAACCCACACTGGAACCTTTTGTCTCGGCTTTTTCAAATCTTCTCAAACTCCGGGTTCTTGTAATCAGGGACTGTGATTTACTGACAGATATTGAGGAGCTTAAGGCTCTTAAAGAGCTACATGCTCTTGAAGTATCTGGTGCTAGCTCCCTGAAGAAAATCTCTGATGAATTCTTCAAGGCATTGTCTAAACTTCAAAGTCTTCACCTATCTGGGCTTCAGATCACAACTTCCCCTTCCAGCATTTCTGAACTGACAGAACTTCACTGTCTCATCATCAGGGACTGCCCTTTATTGGAAGATTTGCCAGATATACAGGAACTTGTAAAGCTTGAGGTTGTTGATGTTTCTGGTGCTCGTGGGCTTCAAACTTGTTTTGACAACACAAAAGGTGAAAAGAAAAACAAAAGCAAAAACAAAAACTTCTATCATCTTACATCACTTCAACTTCTTGACTTCTCCGAGAGCCAAATAGAGCGTCTACCAATATTCCAGGACTCTGCGGTAGGCGACAAGCTTCACTCCGTTAAGCGGCTCTTGTTGCGTGATTGTAGCAAATTGAGAAGGTTGCCTAGTTTGAAGCCCCTGTCAGGTCTGCAAATTCTTGATCTTTCTGGCACTACGAGCTTAGTGGAGATGCTTGAAGTGTGCTTTGAAGATAAGAAGGAACTCAATACTCTTAATCTCTCGGGCACTAATCTTAGCGAGTTGGCGACCACCATCGAGGAGCTGTCTAATCTCAAAAAACTACTCCTAAAGGATTGCACCAACCTCGAAGTTCTCCCAAACATCGAAAAACTCACAAATCTCGAAGTCATTGATGTTTCTGGCTGTACTAAGTTGCATACGATTGAGGGATCATTTATGTTAATGTCTTACCTATGTGAAGTGAATCTCTCTGGAACCAAAGTGAAGACACCACGGTTGCCAGTGGAGACCGAAATCATTTGTCAAAAGCATATTATTCTGGCAGATGGAAAGCGGTTTGAAGGTGAGGACTGGAGCAAGATAGATAAAGACATTGAAAGTAAGGGATCTGACAAGGCCAGCTCCTCCGCTTCAGTTGTTAAATCCAAAGAAATCTCAGAAAAGGGGTCTGAAGAAATAAGAGAGGAGACTCAGCCGAGTGAAGCTCCCGCCAGTGATAGTACTGAGAAGGGAGATGTCATCATGGAACGTCTTCACCATGTCCCCGTTGATAGGGTTATATATAAGAATATACTATCAAGTTTTGATTCCGCAAGTCAGCAGGAAGTCATGAAGATCCATAAATCTAAAGACCTACAAGGAGAAACACCAGCTAATGCTGAGTTTGTGTCTTTTGTGGACATTGACTCAGAAAAGCTCAAATCTTTCTTTAGTGAGACCAGATCGGTGAAGGGTTGCTCACTACGGATGTGCAGGGATATAAAGAACCTTTTCTTTGAAGTGGATGAGGAAAGTTTGGGATCACTGGAGACTTTGTCGATTTCAAACTTTCCATTGTTAGAGACTATCTGCTGGGGTGTAAGCTTCAAGAATCTGAAGAAGCTAAGCATAGATTGCTGCCCGAATATCAAAACGCTTTTCCCGGAAGCGTCACAGATGCCTAGCAGCTTAGAAGAGCTGAACATCAATTATTGTGAGAAGCTGGAGAAAGTTGTTGTAGGAGTCGAACTGTCAAGTCTCACTAATCTGAAAATGCAACCGAAAAACTGCCCAAAGTTGGGGGAAACTTCAGAAGGCTCGGTAAGTTCGACTTTATCCTCAGATCACCTCTCCAATTAACATTTAGGACCAAGTACCATCAATGCTCTCTTGCCCTTTCTCTTATCTTTTTCCTGAAAAATGAACTTTGTAGCTATCAATTGCATGCCTAAGGTTCTAGCACATGTCAAAACTCATCAGGAACGGAACAGTTCCGAATCCAAATAGTAAAAAATAAGTTGCATTATATTTTCTATGTTTTGCAGGTCGAAGGTCCTTGAGTCGTCTTGCAACAAATGTTGTCTCTTTTCTGGTTCATCTTAGCATTTTACACTACGTGTATTTGCAGGACTGGGTTATGGTAGAGCGCCCTGAAGTATCACCACAAGAGTGAAAGATCACAGAAGTAGATGAAGCAACAAGATCTACTTACTCTGCACTCAGTATCTGGATGTACTTTTTTCTGCGTGTCTAAACTGTTGCGTGTTGAATAACAACCGGGTTTTTAGAAACATCATCTTACCGGTTTTCTTTCTTCTGTTTATGTTTTAACATATTTTCTGTAGTAAAATCCCGTGCATGGTGTTCTGTTCTTGTCTGGGTGAACAAGACCTTTGGTTTGATTTTTTCTTTCTCAAACATTATATAACAGTCTTGTTTAGGAAAACAACTTACGCTAAACATTTGATTACATTATTAGGAATGTTTATTTATTCAGAGTGTCAGAGACAGATACATAAGTTCTAATAAAGTTACAAAGGCTCTGGCCATTGATGAAACAGAACAGGAGAAACAATAGGTGCTATGGCAATATTTGGTGATGTCTATGGCTGTAACCTCCAGACTCCATTACCATCTGTGGGACAGAACGCGACTTCGGGGCATTTGTATTTCTCTAACAGTTCCAGGTTTGGAAACAGTGCCTGCAAATCTTTCCACTCAGTCTTGAATTCATGTAAATACTTCAAACGTAAGATCTGAACAGCGCATTTGTTTTCTGCAGTTGAAGGTTTGTCACCGAATCTGCTAAGGGATCCTCCTTTGATTGAGAGCTTTTTAAGATTGTCAAGTGTTTTGGGATTTAACCAAATTGGAGGTTCCTTTTTAGGATAACATTCTAGCTCCAACTTCTTTAAGCTAGAAGGAAGCTTAGAGGCATCTATTCCCGGATCTTCTTGTCCTCCTTTCCCTGGTTTTTTGGTTTCGTTTCTCCATTTAGTGAACTTTCTTGTAAATCCTAACCCGGATTCTTTCTTGGTTGATGCCATTTCATGATTCTCCTTCTCCATTGCATCTTCTGGCTTCTTCTGGACCGGTTCTTCTGAAAAACTCACTTTCCTACCAACCTTTTTCTTGTCTAGCTTCTGAGTCTTTGCTTCTCCTCCATCAGGCTTCTGTAAAGCAGCTTCGATCTTTTGTCCATCTTCTTTCTCCTGCACTTCGCTGTTTTCTTTGTGATCATCTGGCTTACTCTGGATCGTGTCATTGAATTTTTGGGCTAGACTTTGCTTCTTGTCTCCCTCGATGACCTTGTCTGGTTTCGAGCTCTCTGCTATATCCTCATCTTTCTTCTTTTCTTCTTCTATTTTATCTTTTTCTCCGTTTCTATTCTCTTCTTGTTTGTCACCTTTTTGATGGTCAACTGGCTTGCTCTTGATAGTATCTTTGGACTCTTGTGGTGGAATTGTTTTCTCATTTCCCTCATTAACCTTCTCTGGTTTTGAGCTCACTGCTTTCTCCTCATCTTTCTTTTTTCCTTCTTCTAGATTAACCTTCTCTTTTTCTCCATGTCCTTTCTCCTCTTGTTTGTCACCTCTTTGGTGATCTGACTTGCTCTTGACAGCGTCTTTAGACTCTTGTGGTGGACTTGTTTTCTCATCTCCCTCAATAACTTTTTCTGGTTTTGAGCTCACTGTTTTCTCCTCATCTTTCTT